>CAUYQU010002589.1:0-15353 GCA_963574635.1 Cheracebus regulus | reverse complement strand
CCCACCCACCCATCAATGCATCCATCCATTCATCCATCCATCCACCCACCCACCCATCCATCCATCCATCAACCCACTGATGCGTCCATTCATCCATCCATCCACCCATCCATCTATTCACCCCTCAGTGTATCCACCCATCCACCCATTGATGCATCCATCCATCCATTCATCCATCTATCCATCCATCTATCCACCCATCAATGCATCCATCCATCCACCCATTGATGCATCCATCCATCCATTCATTGATCCATCCATCTATCCATCCACCCATCGATGCATCCATCCATCCATTCATCCATCTGTCCATCCACCCATCCATCCATCCACCCACCCATCCATCCATCCACCCACCCATCCATCCATCCACCCATCGATGCATCCATCCATTCATCCACCCATCTACCCATCGATCCATCTATCCACCCATCCATCCACCCACTGATGCATCCATCCATGCATCTATCCATCTATCCACCCATCCATCTATTCACCCCTCAGTGTATCCCCCCATCCACCCATTGATGCATCCATCCATCCATTCATCCATCTATCCATCCATCTATCCACCCATCAGTGCATCCATCCATCCACCCATTGATGCATCCATCCATCCATCCACCCATCCACCCATCGATTGATCGATCCATCCACCCATCAATCGATCCATCCATCCATCCACCTATCGATCGATGCATCATCCATCCATCCCCCTATTTTTGCATCCATCCATCCATTCATCTATCTATCCATCCATCAATGCATCCATCTATCCATCCACCCATCAATGCATCCATCCATCTATCCATCCACCCATCGATGCATCCATCCATCCATCCACCCACCCACGGATGTATCCATCTATCCATCCACCCACCCATCCATCCATCTTTCCATTCATCCATCCATCCATTGATGCATCCATCTATCCATCCATCCATTGAACCATCGATCTATCCACCCATGGATGCATCCATCCATCCATCCATCCATCCATCCATTCATCCATCCATCCATGCTTCCACTCACCAGCCATCCGTTGATGCATCCATCTATCCTTCCATCCACCCATCCATCCATCTATCCACCCATCCATTCATCTACCCATCAATGCATCCACCCATCAGTGCATCCATCCATCCATCCATCCGTCTACCCACCCATCCAAATTTATCACCTACTAAGTGCCAGAAACTGCTATGTGCTGGGGATTCCAAGAGAATACTCATGAAACCTGGTTGGCCTGCCTGGGCTGACCCTTTCTCTTTTCCTCTCAACAGTGGGGTCAGGGGCCCACCTTCAGCTGGGGGACCCCATGCAGGCTGATGGGCCCCGGGGCTGCCGTTTTGCCGGGCAGTGGTTCCCAGAGAGCCAGAGCTGGCACCCATCAGTGCCCCCTTTTGGAGAGATGAGCTGTATCACCTGCAGATGTGGGGTAAGTGGGGAGCAGAGGCTTGTGTGAGGTAGGGACTAGAGGCCTGGTCTGGAGTAGGGAGACCTTCCCAGGGAGGTCCCTGAAGAGGCTGAAGGCCACTGTGTCCCAGTGTCTCTGGGGGACCCTCAGTGTCTGCTCTGTCCTGTACCAGGCAGGGGTGCCTCACTGTGAGCGGGATGACTGTTCACTGCCCGTGTCCTGCGGCTCGGGGAAGGAGAGTCGATGCTGTTCCCGCTGCACGGCCCTCCGGCGGCGTAAGTGAGGGAGTCCAGGGTCGGCAGCTATGAGCCGAGGGCTGACTGCCCATGGGACTCCTGGTCAGGGAAGGGAGCACTCCCTGTGTGCGGGAGCAGTGCAGCCTGCCGCACAAGTGCCATTCCAATCCACTCTCACAGCCACCTGGTGGAATTCTTTCTTACCTTTTCTTTACACATGAGATTTCTGAAGCCCAGAGGAATTAAGCAATGAGATGAAGGTACCCCAGCTGTGTGCACTGACTTACTTAGAAAATGCTGGCCTTTCTGGGACCAGGGCAGGGAGGCTTTGCCTTGCCCTCCATGCCTCTCTGTGCCTTTCCACTCCCTCTCCCCTCCTCCAACGCTCCCTCCCTTCCATCTCCAGCAGCCTCAGAGACCAGGACTGTTCCAGAGCTGGAGCAAGAAGCTGAAGGCTCTTAAGGAGCAGCCAGAAGGCCACATGACCAAGAGGATGGGGCCTGAGCTGGGGAGGGCTGGCGTCGAGGGCCTTCTTGCATTCTGCCGTGGGAAGCCCAGTGCCTTTGCTCCTCTGTCTGCCTCTTCTCCTACCCCCACTACCTCTGGGAACCGCAGCTCCACAAGGGGGAGAGGCAGCGAGGCCCGATGGAGGCCGCGGCCACCCCAGCTCCTGCCCTGCCAGCCTCGGCCTCTGTCCTGGCAGACCCACCCCTTTCCTTCTGTACATAATGTCACTGGCTTGTTGGGATTTCTAATTTATCCTCACTCAGCACCAAGGGCCCCGACACTCCACTCCTGCTGCCCCTGAGCTGAGCAGAGTCATTATCGGAGAGTTTTGTATTTATTAAAACGTTTCTTTTTTCAGTCTTTGGGCATGAGCTTGGCTCTTTGCATCCAGGAACCTGAGTGGGGCCCAGTGGAGAAGGGGCAGAGAGTAGGAGCTGAGAGAGAGGAGCTCTGAGCACTGGGGAGCTGAAAGAGACCTGGAGAGGCGGAGGATAGTGCTGCGGTTGGCTGGCATGCCTGGGTTCCATAGCGGGGCTGGGGATGGTCCTTGAGATGGTCTAGAGCCTCAAGAATTTGGGGAAGTAGAAGCGGGATTTTGACTCGAGTTTAGGTTCCCACATGGCTGGCATGTTTGCAGACTTCATGTTTGAAGTTGCTTCAAAGAGAGAAACAAAAGCGTCACCAGCCCCTCCCTCCCTCCCTCCCCTCCCTATTACCAAGAGGATGGGGCCTGAGCTGGGGAAGGGGTGGCATGGAGGACCTTCTTGTATTCTCCCGTGGGAAGCCCCGTGCCTTTGCTCCTCTATCCTCCCTCCCGCCCTCTCTCCCTCCCTCCCTCTCTCCTTCTGTCTTTCCCTCCTTCCCGCCTTCCTTCCTTCTCAGCAACAGGCTCTCGCTATGTTGCCCAGGCTGGTCTTGAACTCCTGGCCTCAAGTGATCCTCCTGTCTTGACCTCCCAAAATGTTGGGATTATAGGCATAAGCCACTATGCCTAGCCCAGTCTCTATCTTCTTTCTCTAAAATGAGGCAAATGCTTTCCTGGAAACACATGTTCTGGACCAGTTCTGGGGCAAACTTGGGTCAGAGTAGATTGGCATCAGCTCTGGTCCAGCTTTTGACTGAGCTTACCTTGAAACCAAATCATGCAGAGAATAAGACAAGACCCTCCTGCCCTGTTACCCTCTTCTCTCTTCCCTCCCTCATTCCTACCACAAGACCCAGGCATTTTTACCAAGCTCTAGGAAATGAAATGAGGGTATCAGAACAGAAATCTAACGAATGTATGTAGCTGCAGATCCATCTTTCATATCAACGATGTGGGGTAAAATGAATCTGGGACGTTATGATCTGGTGGGGCGGGGGAAGGGAAATCATAGCTTCCTTATAGAGTGTTAGGCATGCTGTGTGTGGTTACGAAGTTACTGTCTTAGACCACTGAAGCACTGAGTTCCAGTTCTGCTGTTAACTAGCTCTTATTTAACTTCCACGAACTCCTGTTTTCTTTTCATAGAACACATAATATCCCCCTCACAGGATTCAATCAGAACACATGCATTGCCCAGCTCAGTGCCTGGCACGTATTCGCAGCAAAAGGCAGTGGGATTTGTCGGGCAGGTTTGGAATGAAGGCAGGAGAACGGCAGGGAGGAGGGCGGCCACAGGCCTCAGTTGTGTTTGGCAATTGATACGCTGCTGAATGCTTAGGGGAGAGGAGGGGCTGGCCTAAGGATGCGGGGGTGATAAAGATAGGGATAAAGACTTGGGCCGGAGCCCTGGCTGTTAACAGGAGGATCATGAGGGCCATAGGGATGAAAACCCGGCAGTATTCAGCACGGGGTGAAGTGCAGGAGTGAGGCACTGGGGGTGGGATGATGGAGGTTTGGCCCAGAAACATGCGCTGACAGTGTTGTCCTCCTCAGTGAGGGTTTGGTGGGAAGAAGGGTTGGAAAAAGAAATTGTGATCCTTGGATTTAACCCGAGTTTGTCACTGATGCTCACGAGACCAGGGGAAGGATAAAGGCAGGTGAGTCACTCTAGGATGGCTCGGTGGGCTCCACAGAGCCGGAGCCACAGGCAGCGGGAGGGATTGAGAGCAGGCCTCAGTGCACATCAGCTGAGTGAACCAACAAGCAGATGATGGGTCCAGCCAGAGCCCTGTCCTCTTTACACAAACACCCGTGAAACACCTTTCCCATCCTAGCCTGCGTTCCAACCAAAGCTGGCCAGCTTCAGGCCCTGCCTGAGCCACAGGGAAGGGGTACAGTGATCCAGAAGGGTCAACCCTGAGCCGTATGTGAGGGACTGCATTTCAGACTTCTTGGAAGCCCTGATGTTCAGAGACCTCAAGGACATCATTCATTGTTTCCATCCATTCAATGCCCCATTCACTGCTCCCATCCATTCAATGGCCCATTTATTCCCCTTCAGGCAACCGGGCAACTGTCAGAAAGCCCTTTCCCTTTCCAAGAAAACCAAACCAAACCAAAACCCCTCAACAAAAGCAGCAGAATCCAAGCAGAGGCCCATTTTCCTGGGTGGATTATTTCAGTGTGTCAAAACAATTACCCGTAGTATTTAAAATTTGATCTCTCACCCAGGGGTCAGTCAGGCCTTCTACATTGCAGAGGGTTTGACTCAACCTCTGAGCTTCTCCAGACAGAAGGGAATACGTACCTGCTTGGCTGGATAAATGGGGTGGTCCTGATACACTGTTTTTGAAGAAAAACTCCTTCATGTGCAGTGATCCACTTTGCCAAGTTCTCCTTGTGTGACCACCTCTTAGGCAATCCCTAGTGACATTCTTTGCCCACTCATAATATACCAAATCCAGATTGTGCTAAGGTAGGGGATGAACGGCACCCAGTGGGAGCTGTGGTATGGTGGTGCTGCCCACAGCCATCAGCTCACGTTTGTCCATGTCACCAGAGCAGAGTCTGTGCAATGACTTAAGAAGGATAGTTTTCGGGTCGGGCGCTGTGGCTCACACCTGTAATTCCAGCACTTTGGAAGACCCAGGTGGGCAGATCACAAGGTCAGGAGTTCAAGACCATCCTGGCCAACATGGTGAAACCCCATCTCTACTAAAATACAAAAAATTATCTAGGCATGGTGGTGTGCGCCTGTAGTCTCAGCTACTTGGGATGCTGAGGCAGTAGAATTGCTTGAACCCGGGAAGCGGAGGTTGCAGTGAGCTGAGATCGCTCCGCTGTACTCCAGCCTGGTGACAGAGCAAGACTCAAAAACAAAAAAATGCAAAAACAAACAAATAAACCCCAAAACCATAGTTTTCAAATCTCAGCCATGGATGTATGAAGCTGCCACAGGGCAGAGGGACAGATGGGGTTCCAGGGACCTCATGGGAGTGGGGAGAGCCAAGGTGGGTGGATCACCTGAGGTCAGGAGTTGAGACCAGCCTGGCCAACATGATGAAATCTCATCTGTACTAAAAATACAAAAAATTAGCTGAGCATGGTGGTGCACGCCTGTAATCCCAGCTACTCGGGGGGCTGAGGCAGGAGAATCTCTAGAACTCGGGAGGTGGAGGCTGCAGTGAGCCGAGATTGTGCCATTGCACTCCAGCCTGGGCAACAAGAGCTAAACTCCATCTTGGAAAAGAAAAAATAAATAAATAAAAATAAAAAATAAAGTCAACTTCATCTTAAAACTAGCAGGTACACTCCTTGCCAGCCACGACCCATGGTCATAAGATGTTTACAGCTGAGGAAACAGCTTCACAATGTCTGCAAAGAGAAACTCGTATGACAGCAGAATGTGCAGATGTCCCCTTATCACGTAACAATATATGCTTTTACGATGTTATAGTCAGGCTTTGATGTACTTATGCACTAAAATGCCAAGGGTAGTTTTCTTTAAATCAGCAACATAATAAATGTCATGCTGTCAGCCCCCCACATGTATACATAGCTTAGCTTTTGCATAGATAAGACCCCTATATAAGAAAACCTTAGGCTGGGCGCAACGGGTCACGCCTGGGAGGCCAAGGTGGGTGGATCACTTGAGGTCAGGAGTTTGAGACCAGCCTGGCCAACATGGTGAAACCTTGTCTCTACTAAAAATACAAAAATTAGCTGGTATGGAGGCACATGCCTGTGATACCAGCTACTCGGGAGGCTGAGGCAGGAGAATTGCTTGAACCCGGGAGGTTTCAGTGAGCTGAGACCACACCATTGTACTCTAGCCTGGGAGACAAGAGGGAAACTCTGTTTCAAAAAAGAAAAAAGAAAACCTTAGAAGAGGCATTCCTCCTCCTGCTTTCTGAAGATGCTCTGCGCTGAAACTGAGTAGCTTTCAGTAAGTGTCTCTTCTCACCGCACTCTGCACTTGCCTTGAATTCCTTTGTGTGCAAGATGCAAGAACTCTCTTGTGGCTTGGATGGGGACCCCTTTTTCTGGCAACACTTCTGACACAGCAAAAGTGGCAGAAAGAGAGGTCTCCTCGTGATAAAATTAAGGCAAAGAAAGATTTCACTGGGCATGCTGAAAAAGACAGTTCCACTTTTCGAATATCAGGTAGTCAGAGATGACATATGAAGGAAGGAATGCCTACATAGAGGGTATTATGGGATGCCAGCAATACACTGTTAGAATGACAAGAGGGGAGGACTTATTAGAGATTATGGAATGCTGGTGTGGCTCTGGGAATGGAGCTTGCAACATTGTTTGGCTTTGATGTGTTTTCATGTACAAAGAGCTGCTGGAATTATTTTTGCTCATCATAAAAGTAAATCATTGTTAACAATTATGGTAATATACAAATGTGTGAGAAGGAAAGAAAAGTCCACCTGTTATTCCAACTCCTGGACAGCCAACCACTCTTAAAAAAACAACCACTGATGCCTGTAATCCTTATACTTTGCGGGCTGAGGTGGGTGGATCACCTGAGGTCAGGAGTTCGACACCAGCCTGGCCAACATAGTGAAACCGCATCTCTACTAAAAATACAAAAATTACCCGGGCGTGGTGGCACACTCCTGTAATCCCAGCTACTCAGGAGGCTGAGGCAGGAGAATCATTTGAATCCGGGAGGCAGAGGTTGCAGTGAGCTGAGATTGCGCCATTGCACTCCAGCCTGGGGGACAGAGCAAGACTCCTCAAAAAAAAAAAAAAAAAAAAAAAAATCACTGAGTGTTATTTTTAGTTAGTGAAAACCTCATTGCCCAGCTTTGGCCCCACTCTACTCCCAACCAGGTTCTGCCCCTACAGTGCCTTCTGCAGCTCCTGCCTCGATCCTCACCTGGGAGGCGGCTGTGGTGTCCCAGCATGGGGTATTTGTACGGGAGCGCACTTCTTTCTTCACTAACAGGGAAAGCTATCGAGTACATTTAAGGGAAATCTGACCTTTTGCATTGAAAATGGCCACACAGGTACAAAAGCAGAAAGTTTGAAATAAAGTCTTCCCTAAGCTTAGAAAATCTGGCAAATCTTCTGGAAATTGGCTAGAGCCCCCAGGGGAGTCCATGCTTCTCAACTGATGGGTGTTGAGCAGGCCTGGAGGTTGGCCTCACCTCATTTCAGCAGCAGAGATTGGCCAGGGCCCCAGCCATTCCTCGGGAAGAGTCACTCACAGTTTTTTCTCCTCTGCCTGCCTTGGCTGGGCTGGCTTATTAGCTGAGCCTCAGTCTCCCTGTGGCTCTTCCTTCCTCTCACAGGGAGGCTGGGGCTCAGCCTCTTCTGGAGTTCGCCAAGCTCCACTGAGGTGCGAGGCCTACTGTGGGGACAGAGACTCCTCACCCTCTCCTTTGTGGGATGGGACAAGCCGGGGCACAGATAGAGGCAGCCGATGCCAGTGGAAGGGAGCTGCCCGACAGGCATCGCACTGGGTTCTTCTCCATGCTGGGGCAGACAGGCTGCTCTTGAGGTCCTGGGAAGAAGACAGCTCTGTCGAGAACATGTGCTTCCAGCCCAGCAGCTGGCAGGCCTCCTGAGCCTGCCTGGCACAGATGCCCGTGAGATTGGAGCAGGTGGCCATGGCTGTGACCTTCCACACTCCTAGCAAGAACACCCTGGAGATCGCGGGCAAGACTGGCTGATGCTGCAGGTCTTCCTGGTGGCCTGGCAGCTTTTAACATGGTGGCCTGGGTCCCTGGCCAGCCCCCACTCTGAGGGAAGGTGGGGAAGAGGGAGGGAAGCCGGGGCATTCTCCCCAACACTAATATAGAAAAAGGAAATAACTTGTCTTTTAAGAAGAAAACAAAGGAAAAACACACACACACACACACACACACACACACACAAGAATTTGTTCTATAAAACCCAAACCTTCTGTGGTCTTTTCTGCCTTCTATGCAGGTAGCAATGGAGACGTGTTATTCTTCATGCTGGTCTGGAGGGGGAATTGGGGTGGGAGATAATAAGCAGCAAGATGAGAGGCTGCCAGAAAAGGGCCAGGAAGAACTGTCCAGTGGAAAAGTAGCCAGAAGCTTTTCCTATGTATTATTTATAAGCAGTCAATGTCACCTTCGTTTTTCTTTTTGAGACAAAGTCTCCCTCTGCTGCCCAGGCTGCGGTGCAGCCGTGCAATCTCCACTCACTGCAACCTCCGCCTCCCAGATTCAAGCGATTCTCCTGCCTCAGCCTCTTGAGTAGCTTGGACTACAGGCATGCATCATCATGCCCCGCTAATTTTTGTATTTTTAGTAGAAATGAGTTTCCGCCTGCCTCGGCCTCCCAAAGTGCTGAGATTACAGGTGTGAGCCAACGCACCAGGCTACAATGTAATCACATTTAAATAGCTAATAATTGCATGCAAAAGGTACAAAGTGATATCCAGGAAACGGTTTTTTCCTCCCATTGCCATCCCCAGGCATCCAAATCCACTCCCTGGAGATACCCACTGTTACCCATTTCTTCCATATAAGAGAAAAACCTTTTAAGAACAGGGACGTCTGGCCGGGCGCGGTGGCTCCCGCCTGTAATGCCAGCACTTTGGGAAGCCGAGGCAGGGGGATCATCTGAGGTCGGGAGTTAGAGAGCAGCCTGACCAACATGGAGAAAGCCTGTCTCTACTAAAAATACAAAATTAGCTGGACAAGGTGGCGCGTGCCTGTAATCCCAGCTACTTGGGAGGTTGAGGCAGGAGAATTGCTTGAACCTGGGAGGCGGAGGTTGTGGTGAGCCGAGATCGCACCATTGCACTCCAGCCTGGGCAACAAGAGTGAAACTCCATCTCAAAAAAACCCCCCAAAAAACAAAAAAAAATAGGGATGTCTAAAGTCCAAGTTTAAGTTATTTGCATTGTTGTCATATAGACCAGTGTTTCTCTTTATTTTTTTCTTTGTATTATTTTTATTTTTGAAATGGAGATGGGGAGGTCTCACTGTGTTGCCCAAGCTGGTCTTGAATTCCTCGAGCAATCCTCCCTCTTCAGTCTCCCAAAATGCTAAGATTTCAGGCGTGAGCCACTGCGGGCATGGCCTAGACCAGTGCTTTTTATTTTATTTTTATTTATTTATTTTTGAGACGGAGTCTCACTCTGTCACCAGGCTGGAGTACAGTGGCTCAATCTCAGCTCACTGCAACCTCCGCCTCCCGGGTTCAAGCCATTCTCCTGTCTCAGCGTCCCGAGTAGCTGGGACTACAGGCACACACCACCATGCCCAGGTAATTTTTGTATTTTTAGTAGAGATGGGGTTTTACCATGTTGGCCAGGATGGTCTCGATCTCTTGATCTCGTGATCTGCCCGCCTTGGCCTCCCAAAGTTCGGGGATTTCAGGTGTGAGTCACTGCGCCCGGCTGACCAGTGCTTCTTAAACATGAATGTGCATGTGAATCTCTGGGAGTCTTGTTGAAATGCAGATGGTGATTGGAAGGTCTGGGGTGAGGCCTGGGGTCCTGCCTTGCCAGCCTTGCCAACAAGCTGCCACGTGATGCTGCCGGGTACAAGAGTTATAAGGATGTGGACGGCCCGTCACTGACATTTCTAGCAAAACCTGCCACGCTATAAAGCTCCCTGTAAGTAAGTATATTCACTCAACTCATATTTATTGAGCATCTTCTTCTGTCAGGCACTGTCTTAAGTGCTGGGGATTTGGCAGTGAATTAAGCCAGCAAAAAGGCCTGCCTATGTGGAGTTTATAGTCTAGTGGGGGAAGATAGTCAATAAATATAATAAGTAAGTTACTTACATAGTGTGTCGGAAGAAGATGGTGCTCTGGAAAAAGCAGAGTAGGAGGAGAACTGGGAATTCCAGAGGAAGAGGAGCTGGTTGCAATTTTATTTTATTTGTTTTATTTTTTGCTTTATTTATTTATTTTTTTATAAGAGAAAAAAAGAGAAAGAAAAAGTGGGAGAGAGAACAGAATTCTTGCTCTATTGCCCAGGCTGGAATGCAATCTTAAAAAGGTATCAAAAACCTCTTTTATGCCATCAACAGAGACAGAAAGGAATATAGGAAGAAAATAACAAACAGTCATCCAATATTTCATTTAGGTCTGTGAGATACTATGTAAGTACTAAAGAGTAATTCACTTTCTGTTATAGAGTCACTTTCAGAATGGGTGTATTATAAATTAACAATGCGATGTCAAAATCTCCCGCCATTATTGTGCGGGAGTCCAAATCTCTTTGTAAGTCAATAAAAACTTGTCCTATGTATCTGGGTGCTCCTATATTAGGTACGTATGTATTTATAATCATTAACTTCTGTTGTTACATTGATCCTTCTACCATTATGGAATGTCCTTCTTTGTTTCTTTTAGTCTTTATTACTATTAAAGTCTATTTTATCGGAGACAAGACTTACAACTCCTGCTTTTTTTTTCTCTCTCTCCATTTAATTAGTAAATCTTCCTCCATCCGTTTATTTTAAGTCTTTGTGTATCATTGCGAGTTGGATCTGGATGCTACGTACCAATGGATTTTAACTTTTTATTCAATTTGGCTGTCTGTAACTTTGATTAGGGCATTGTATCCATTTAAGTTTAGAATTAATATTAATATTTGTGAGTTCAATATTGTAATTTAATGCTAACTGGCTTTTTTGCCCGTTGGTTGATGTAAATTGTTCATTATGGAGATATTCTTTACATTTTGGTGAATTTTTGAGATAACTGATACTGGTTGTTCCTTTCTGTTTATAGTGCTTCTTTCAGAAGATCTTTAAAACAGGCCTGGTGGTGATGAAATCTCTGAGTGCTTGCTTGTTCGTGAAGAATTTTATTTTTCCTTTGTTTTTGAAACTTAGTTTGGCAAGATATGTGATTCTGGGTGGAAAATTCATTTCTTTAAGGATATTGAATATTGACCCCCACACTCTTCTAGATTGTAGGATTTCTGCTAGTTGAACAGGTGACTCTCTGTCCCAGGTGTTCCAGTCACCTGTTGAAAAGGTGCCAAGATCTGTGTGATCTCCCGTGCAGTGACCCACTGCGCCGGCTGAAACAGCTGCGCCGAGATTTGTCGTCCTTTTTTGGCCAGGAATCTCCTGGCCTGGCTCCCTGTTTCAGTCCCCTTTTTTAAATCAGTTGAATGGGTGACTCTTTATCCCAGGAGCTCCAATCACCAGCTAAAACGGTGCCCAGACCCAGGTATTTTGTGCAGAGAACTGCAGCACTGGCCAAAACAAGCTGCCGGCCAAAACAGCAGCGGTGGCCAAAACAGCTGCACTGGCCAAGACAGTCGTGCTGGCCACCCATGGGGCTCCACTGCCTGGGAATCACCTGGTCTGTGGGCAATAAAAATCCATCTGGAAATGTGGCGTCCACTCACTCTCCACGCTTTCATTGGGAGCTGCAATCCTGAGCTGCTCCTAATAGACCATCTTCCCTTTTTCCCTGTGTCCAGATTTTTTAATGATTGCCATTCTAACTGGCGTGAGATGGTATCTCAATGTAGTTTTGATTTTCATTTCTCTAATGGGCAGTGATGATGAGCATTTTTTCATATGTTTGTTGGCCTCATATATGTCTTCTTTTGTAAAGTGTCTGTTCATATCCTTTGCCCACTTTTGAATGGGGTTGTTGGTTTTTTTCTTTTATATCTGTTTTAGTTCTTTGTAGATTCTGGATATCAGCCCTTTGTCAGATGGGTAGACTGCAAAAATTTTTTCCCATTCTGTTGGTTGCTGATTCACTCTAATGATGGTTTCTTTTGCTGTGCAGAAGCTCTGGATTTTAATTAGATCTCATCTGTCTATCTTGGCTTTTGTTGCCATTGCTTTTGGTGTTTTAGTCATGAAGTCCTTGCCTATGCCTATGTCCTGGATGGTTTTGCCTACGTTTTCTTTTAGTGTTTTTGTGGTATTAGATGTTATGTTTAAATCTTTAATCCATCTGGAGTTAATTTTAGTGTAAGGTGTCAGGAAGGGGTCCAGTTTCTGCTTTCTGCACGTTGCTAGCCAGTTTTCCCAACACCATTTTTTAAACATGGAGTCCTTACCCCATTGCTTGTTTTTGTCAGCCTTGTCAAAGATTAGATGGTTGTAGATGTGTGGTGTTTCTTCTGGGGTCTTTGTTCTGTTCCATTGGTCTATGTCTCTGTTTTGGTACCAGTACCATGCTGTTTTGATTACTGTATCATTGTAGTATAGTTTGAGGTCTGGCATTGTGATGCCTCCAGCTTTGTTCTTTTAGCTTAGGATTCTCTTGGCTATGCAGGCTCTCTTGCGATTCCATATGAAGTTTAAAGTGGTTTTTTCCAGTTCTGTGAAGAAGGTCATTGGTAGCTTGATGGGGATAGCATTGAATCTATAGATTACTTTGGGCAGTATGGCCATTTTCACAATATTAATTCTTCCTATCCTTGAGCATGGAATTTATTTCCATCTATTCATGTCCTCTCTTGTTTCATTGAGCAGTGGTTTGTAGTTCTCCTTGAAGAGGTCCTTTACATCCTTTGTTAGTTGTATTCCTAGGTATTTTATTCTCTTTGTAGCAATTGTGAGTCATAGTCCGCTCTTGATTTGGCTCTCTGTTTGTCTGTTATTTGTATATAGGAATGCTTGTGATTTCTGCACATTGATTTTGTATCATGAGACTTTACTGAAGTTGCTTATCAGTTTGAGAAGATTTTGGGCTGAGATGATGGGTCTTCTAGATATACAATCATGTTGTCTGCAAATAGAGACAGTTTGACTTCCTCCTTTCCTGTTTGAATATGCCTTATTTCTTTTTCTTGCCTGATTGCTCTGGCTAGAACTTCCAATACTGTGTTGAATATTAGTGGTGAGAGAGGGCATCCTTGTCCAGTGCCTGATTTCAAAGGGAATTCTTCCAGCTTTTGCCCCTTCAGTATGATATTGGCTGTAGGTTTGTCATAAATGGTTTTTATCATTTTATGATATGTTCCATTGATACCTAGTTTATTGAGAGTTTTTAGCATGAAGTGCTGTTGAATTTTGTCAAAGGCCATCTCTGCATCTATTGAGATAATAATATGGTTTTTGTCTTTGGTTCCATTTATGTGATGGATTACGTTTATGAATTTTCATATGTTGAACCAGCCCGCATCCCCAAGATGAAGCCTACTTGATCATGATGGATAAGCTTTTTGATGTGCTGTTGCAATTGGTTTCCCAGTATTTTCTTGAAGATTTTTGTGTCAATGTTCATCATGGATATTGGCCTGAAGTTTTCTTTTTTAGTTGAATTTCTGCTTGGTTTTGTATCAGGATGATGTTGGTCTCATAAAATGAGTTAGGGAGGATTCCCTCCTTTTATATTGTTTGATACAGTTTTAGAAGGAATGGAACCAGCTCCTCTTTGTACGTCTGGTAGAATTTGGCTGTGAACCCGTCTGAACCTGGACATTTTTTGGTTGGTAGGTTATTGATTGCTGCCTCTACTTCAGCCCTTGTTATTGTGCTATTCACGGTTTCAACTTCCTTCTCGTTTAATCTTGATAAAGTACAAGTGTCCAGGAATTTATCAGCATAAGTATTCTTAACATTCTTGTCTGTTAACCTATTATATTAGTGTTATAAGTGATTTATATTATTATGGTATTTGAATATTCTCAATTTGACTGTATACTTACCCTTACCAGTGAGTTTATACTTTCCTTCTTTCTTTTTTCTTTTTAGACAGAATCTTACTCTGTCACCCAGGCTAGAGCACAGTGGCACAATCTTGGCTCACTTCAGCCTCAACCTTCTGGGCTCAAGTGATCCACCCATCTCAGCTTACTGAGTAACTGGGACTACAGGCACATACCACCACACTCACCTAATTGTTAGGTTTTTTTTGTAGCAACAGGGTTATGCTATGTTGCCCAGACTGGTCTCAAACTCCTGGGCTCAAGTGATCTGTCTGTCTCATCCTCCCAAAGGGCTAGGATTACAGGCATAATCCACAAGCCACCGTGCCCAGCTGAGTTTTATACTTATATATATTTTCATGTTACTAATTAGTGTTCTCATGTTTCAGCTTGAAAAACTCCCTTTAGTATTTCTGAAAAGGCAGGTTTAGTGGTGATGAGCCTCTTCAGCTTTTGTTTGTCAGGAATATCTTTATCTTTGTTTCCTTTCTGAAGTATAGCTTTTTGGGGCCAAGTATTCTTGGGATTTTTGTAAGCACTGAATATATCATATCACCTCTTACTAGTTTGCAAGTTTTTGCTGAGAAATCTGATATTCTAATAGAGATTCCTTTGTATGGGACGAGTTGCTTATCTTTTACTGCTTTCAGAATTCTCTTTGTCTTTAACTTTCAGCATTTTGAGAATATAATATTCTTTGGTTGATCTTTCTTGGGATCCTTTGAGCTTCATGAATATGGATGTCCTTATCTCTCACATGATTTAGAACATTTTCAGCCCATAGTTCTTTAAATTTTCTGTCCCCCTTTCTTTTCTCCTTCTGGAAGTACTATAATGCTTATATTTGTTCTCTTGGTGGTGTCCCAAAGGTCCCATATGCTGACTTCACTCTTTTCTTTTTTTGTGTCTCTGACTAATTTCAAGAGACCAGTCTTTGAGTTCACTAAATTTTTTGTTGTTGTTGTTGTTTTTGTTTTTTGTTTTTGAGACAGAGTCTTACTCCATCACCAGGTGCCAGGCTGGAGTGCAGTGGCACAACCTCAGCTCACTGCAACCTCCACCTCCTGGGTTCAAGCAATTCTCCTGCCTCAGCCTCCTGAGTAGCTGAGACTACAGGCATGCACCACCATGCCCAGCTAATTTTTCTGTATTTTTAGGAGAGACGGGGTTTCACCATGTTGGCCAGGATGGTCTCAATCTCCT
>CAUYQU010002587.1:0-47573 GCA_963574635.1 Cheracebus regulus | reverse complement strand
ACTAGCGTCCTCTGTAGAAGGAGAGACATTCTGATTTTGAGAGTTCTCAGTTTTTTTACAGTGGCTTCTTGGCATCTTTATGGTTTTATCCACCTGTCGTCTTTGTAATTACCAACTTTCAAATTAGGTCTCTGAGTGGACATCCAGTTTGTTGATTCCCAGCTCCGGAATCTATGTAATTTTCACTGTGGCGACCCACAACGCTAGCTAAAACAGCAGCGTTGAAGTTCGTGGTGCTTTTCTGCCCGGGGGTCTCCGGTCTGACTTCCCTCTTCAGTCCCTTTTTCAATCAGCTGAATGGACTGCTCTGCCTTACCAGAGCTCCAAACATCATCCAAAAGGAGACCCAGTCCTGTTTACTCCGCACCAAGAGCCGCCGAGCCAAGGCGCCGGCAAAAAAGCCGCACCAGCCAAAAGGGTCGCACTGGTGACCTGTGGGCCTCCTCTGCTGGGAATGTCCTGGTCCGTGGGCAGCAAAAACTGGTTCTCTGCGCTTTTACTGGGAGCTGCAGTCCTGAGCTGCTAGTGATCGGCCATCTTGGATCTCTCTCTATTGAATAACTTCTTGCTTCTGCTTCCTTAGTTAAAACCTGTGACTTTCCGCAGCCAAGTAACACATGAATAGCTGGGGCACATACTTTGCACCTGATGTGGTGGGAGAAAATGCCCAGGCTGGGAGGAGCCACAAGATTGTCATCCATGAAGTAAGGAGAAAATCCAAGATAGTTAATAACACATCCAGCTGCTATGACACAAATGTTAAGTAGAATGAAAGGTGTAGGAGTCTATCAGCCAGAGGGTTCTACCAGGCAGAGCCAGTAAGATTCACACACATACACACATACATCAAGAGATTTACTTCTAGGAATTGGCTCATGTGACTGTGGGCCTGGCAAGTCAGAAATCCAGGGACAGACCATGAGGAGGGCAGGCTGGCAACTCCAGGTAGGAACTACCCCACAGTCTGCAGGCAGAATTTCTCCTTCCTTGGGGAGATCTCACTTCTGCTTGCAGGGCATTTCAACCGACTGGATTTAGCCCACCCAGACTATGGAGAATAATCTCATTTACTTAAAGTCAACTAATCTACCAATATATTCTCAGTAACATCTAGACTAAATTTGATGGAATGACTAGATGCTCTAGCCTGGCCGAGTTGACCCTCTCTAGGGGCAGATTCCCTCGGGGATCTTGGAGCAAGCACTTCTGTTTGTTTGTGGGGTGGGGAGAGGAGGAAGCAAGACACATCTAACAATTAACAATAGCAAAGGATTGAGCAGGGCACGGTGGCTCTGCCTGTAATCCCAGCACTTTGGGAGGCCGAGGCAGGTGGATCACAAGGTCAGGAGTTCAAGACCAGCCTGGCCAAGATGGTGAAACCCCGTCTCTACTAAAATACAAAAATTAGCCAGGCACGGTGGCACACGCCCGTAATCCCAGCTACTTGGAAGCTGAGGCAGGAGTATCACTTGAATCCAGAAGGCAGAGGTTGCAGTGAGCCAAGATCACGCCATTGCACCCCAGACTGGATGACAGAGTGAGACTCTATCTCAAAAAAAAAACAAAACAAACAGCAAAGGCTTAACAGATGCTGTGGTACTTAACTCTGGTCCTTCAGGCAGTCCCAAAAGAAGAGGAAGGCAGGAGGGAAACTTGCATGGTGGAGGCACATGATATTTGATGGGTACATCCTCTGTGGCCATCTCCTCTACTGACCACCAGCTACACAGAATCATCTTGCTCTCTAATCATCCCATTCCCAGATTTAATTTGCTAATTCATGTATTTTTGCATGCCCTCATTTTCCTTTGCTTTTCTCATTTTTCTTCATCCCATTCTTCCTCCTCCACTTCCTTTTTACTAATTCCCAGCTTTTGATCTTCTATTTGTTTTGCTCTACTTTTCCCCAAACTTGGTCCTGAATGTCCACATCTTTCTTATGCAAATACTACTATAACTTTACTGCTACTATCACCACTAGGAACACAGATTTGCTACCCAGGAATTTAGATGAAGTTCTATTCAAGTCCTTCCCCTCCTCAACCAGAGTGGTTTGGGCATAAGTCCACTGTCAACTGAGAAACAGGAGAAAAATTAAGAGTCAGGAGTCGCAAAAGGTTTTACCGTAGGTGAGCATCAAATAATGAAATGCAACAGCGAGAAGAGTACTCTGCCACCTTCAGCCCTATGAGGGCAACATGAAGAAAGCACTGGGTTTGTGTGAATCACCCCAGGTCAGTGGCCAAGAAGAAAGGATTACAGACAGCAGGTCCACCTCAATCTCTAATGAAAGCGAGGATGGAACAAAGTTCAATCTCGGTGATTTCCTCATCTCCACAGATGTTCAAGGACGGACCAGAAAAGAACAATCACTTGTGAAGAAATTACCCAAGCACAAGCCAGGGTACTGAACTATTCCTCTCAGAAACATCCAGCCCTAGAGTCCTTGCAAATGCTACAGGAAGTAACAGAGTTGGAGATTAAATTTATTATTATTTATTATTATTATTTTGAGATGGAGTTTCATTCTTATTGCCCAGGCTGGAGTGCAATGGCAGGATCTCAGTTCACTGCAACCTCCACCTCCTAGGTTCAAGCGATTCTCCTGCCTCAGCCTCCCGAGTAGCTGGGATTACAGGCATGCACCACCACACTCGGCTAATTTTGTATTTTTAGGAGAGACGGGGTTTCACCATGTTGGTCAGTCTGGTCTCAAACTCCTGACCTCAAGTGAGCCACCCACCTCGGCCTCCCAAAGTGCTGGGATTACAGGTGTGAGCCATCGCGCCCAGCCTAGATTAAGTTTAAATTGAGAGCTAACACAATGATTCATGAGTCTCTCATGAGAACTAGCCAGAATTATGAGTTGGTTCCTTCCACTGATACCTACTGTACCCACATGTTTTTGTTTTCTATACTCTTCACCACATGTCATTTCTCCCACATGCAATAGGAAACTGGTTCCATGGCCAGGGTGAAAAAGATGTGACCTGGCGGTCCCCACCCACGCCGCCTTCCAGGGAGAAGGTGAGGCCAAGATGAGACCTTAATAAGCAGAAAATAAAAGGCTGGTAAGTGCTGCCCCACAATTACTCACAGGCTGTGGTCAGGTTTGTGAGCTGCTTGGCCTGTTGCTGGCACTTACAGGTTTTCTTGGAAGCAAGACACAGACATTCCTGTCGAATGACTTGGGCAAATTTTGCTAACACTACAAGGGTCGATTGAACAGCACCACACTGCACTGATGCAAGAGGACACTGAATCACGCTCATAAATCACCCGTCCCGTCAAGAGCCTTCAGAGAGGATGCGCAGGAGTCAGCGCTCCGGGGAAAGAAGATGAGAAACACCAGGTGGACCACCCTGGCCAGGCTGCTGGGAACAAGCCTACGTGCACGGTTGCCAGAGGAGAGGTGGGTCTCCCCTCTGGGAGGCATCTCAGCTACATCTATCAAGTCATAAAAATGAGGGTTGAGCCCGCTCTGGAATTATTCCAGGAACGACTCCAGAAGAGACCATATATGCAGAGAGGGTCACTGAGGCCTAACCTTAAAACAACCCCCAATAAGGGAAAGACTGTATTTAAAAAAAGATCAGGTAAATGAAATATCATACAGCCATTAAGAATGAATAAAAACTTGAGCAGCAGGTTCATAAGAGAGACCGTACAGGAACACAGAGAAATGAAAACAATTTTACATAGGGTAGAGCAAACATAGGTGGTATTTTTTCCCTTTGACTTTTCTTTAAAATAGGGTTTTTAAATAGAAACAAAAAAAAAATTGAAGGGAAAGAGAGGAAAGGCTTTGTCCTAATAAAAGGGATATTCCAGAGTACTTCAGGCCCCAGTGCTAATTCCCTGCTGCAGTTTTTCTTAGTACACTGTGTGTATAATGATGCTTTCAGGGGGAAAAACAACAGTATTATAGTCTGAAAGAAAGGAAAGGCCTTGACTTTTAAGACAGATACAACAGCAAAAAGAATCCATCATTGTGTATGAACGTGAATACGTTCACTTTCATTCTATGAGGGCAGTGATGCCTTAATTGAGGGGTCCTCAGGGAATACAGTTTACTACAATAATTTTTGAACCAAAGAGTGTAAGCCCTGACTCCAAAAACAGCCATGGAGTATCTGCCTGCTCTCCACATCCTTACTCAGAGAGGCTTCCTGCCTCCATGGCCCACGGGGCTCCGCCTCTCACCTGGCTTCTACCTGCAGCTGATGGAAAGCACAAAGCCTGGCTCCCACAAGGGAACGGGGATGCAGTGTCATCTACCACCTCCTGCCTTCCTTCTCTTTGCCTTTTCTCTTGGGGACTCCTCACCCCCATCCTCTACTTCTGGGGACCCTTGCCCAGCCTGTTAACTCCCCAACTTCAAACTAAGGAAGCTGAAATCCATCATGTATATTCACTGCTCACACAACTATTAGTGATGATTGCTAGAAGGTGGCCAGAAGGTGTTGCAGTAACAGCATTTTCATTTATGTTTTTGTTTTGTTTTTGGAGTTAGAATATTAACATAAAAACTCTGCAGCATTTTGGGGATATTTAATGAGTATGTGGTTGATATTACTTATTTGCTTGTTAATGGGGATACAGGTATCTCTAAATTAATAAATCAGCAATATCTCTCCTTTCAATAGGGTTTTGTTGCTTGCCAATGTGACTACTCAGAAAATGGCCACCCATAAAATAATAAATAATGCTATAAAAATGGTCTGCTTCTTAGGGAAAATCACTGCTAGAAAAAATCCTAATTGAGGCCAGGTGCAGTAGCTCACACCTGTAATCCCAGAACTTGGGGGAGGCCAAGGTGGGCAGGTCATTCGAGGCCAGGAGTTCAAGACCAGCCTGGCCAACATGGAGAAACCCCATCTCTACTAAAAAAAAAAAATTAGCCAAGCATGGGGGCATGCGTCTGTAGTCCCAGCTACTTGGGGGGCTGAAGCAGGAGAATCCCTTGAACCTGGGAGATGGAGATTGCTGTGTGCTGAGATCACGCCATTGCGCTCCAACCTGGGAGACAGAGTGAAACTCCATTAAAAAAAAAAAAAAAAGTCCTAATTAGCTGATGACTATCAGCCAGCAAATAAAAGTTTCCAGATAGAACAGAATTCCAGTTGCTGGGGCAGCCGACATCATCCCTGTGAACATCTGCACTAGTCTAGAGAGAAATCATGACAAGGTACAAACACACTCCCTTACATCTTCAGCCAGGCTGGGGGTGCCCAGCAAGTATAAGCAAACCCATGGGAAAGCTGAGCTGGACTTGGCTCTGCATGCAGGGGGCATGCAGCTCCTGACTCTAACATGGAGGAGAAAGCTTTACAAACATGCTTAGATGCCATTTCTCTGCACAAAGCCACTAGCCTTTCTGGAAAAGTCCTGCACTCCTGTTCTCCTTTTGGAAGAGCCCCACATTCCAACAGTTTGTCATATGCATCCTAACCCATTTTGAGTGGTATCTAGACTCTTTCCAACCAGAAGGCCAAGCTACTCTGTGAAAAATGCCACTGGAAGTTCGATAGGGATTGCAGTGATCACCTTGGGCAGTATGGACATTTTAACAATATCAATTCTTCCAATCCATGAACACAGAATTTCCTTCCATTGATTTGTGTCTTCAGTTTTTTTCATCAGTGTATTACAGTTGTTATGTACAGATATTTCACTTTCTTGGTTAAATGTATTCCTAAGCATTTTGGGAGTAGCTATTATAAATGGAATTGTTTTCTTGATTTCTTTTTCACATAGTTCCTTGTTAGTGTATAGAAATGCTACTGACTTTTGTATCTTGATTTTGTATCCTACAACTTCACTGAATTCATTTACCAGTTCCAACAGAACTTAGGGGTTTTCTATATGTAAGATCAAGTTGTCAGCAAACAGACAATTTAACTTCATTTCCAATTTGAATGCCTTTTGTTTCTTTCTCTTGCCTAATTGCTCTGGCTAGGACTTCCTACTATGTCGGATGGAAGTGGTGAGAGTGGGTGCCACTGTCTTGTTCCCAATCTTAGAAGAAGAGCCTTCAACTTTTCGCCATTGAGTGTGGTACTTGCTGTGGGTGTGTCTGTACGGCCTTTATTGTGTTGAGGAACATTTCTATATCTAATTGGATGAGAGTTTTATTATAAAATGATGCTGAATGTTGTCATGTGCTTTTTCTGCATCTGTTGAGATGATCATATGGTTTTGGTCCTGTATTCTGTTACTATGACATGCCACATTTATAGATTTGCCCATGGTGAACTATCGCTGCACCTTGGGATGAATTCCACTTGTTTATGGTATTAAATATAGGATCCTTTCAATGCGCTACTGAATCAAGCTTGCTAGTGTTTTGTTGAGATGTTGAAAAGGCCTGACTCTACTCTCAATTTGAGTGGAACCTCTCTCAGTAGTCAGGGCTGGACACTGAGCACTCACTGACTCATGGGTGTAGGTTCTTTTTTGTTGTTGTTGAGATGGAGTCTCGCTCTGTTGCCCAGGCTAGAATGTGGTGGTGCGATCTCGGCCCACTGCCTCCACCTCCCAGGATTCTCCTGCCTCAGCCTTTTAAGTAGCTGGGGCTACAGGTCAGTGCCACTGCACCCAGCTGATTTTTGTAGTTTTAGTAGAGACAGGGTTTCACCACATTGGCCAGGCAGATCTCGAACTCCTTGGCCAGACTGGTCTCAAACTCCTGACCTCGTGATCTGCCTACCTCACCCTCCCAAAGTGCTGGTATTATAGGCATGAGCCACCGCAGCTGGTCGGGTGTGGGTTCTGATATAGTTCTAGGGCTCCCCAAAATAATCTTTGATGTGTCCCTGTAGATGAAAAACACCACCTCTTTCATTGCTTCTGGCAAGGTCATTCATACAGAGCTCTGTGCATTTGAAGCCAACAAAAACACAGGTCTCAATTAACCAGGAGGCTGATCCTAGCAACGGGGGTGATGTATCCGCTCTAATGGTCCTGCAGTCCCAACAGACCTGCCACTGAATGGCTGGACTGAGAGGCGGCATGTGGTCCCTGTTGGAAAGCAGCTGAGGAAGACGACAGGTACAGTGGAGCAGGAGGGTGTTCACAAGCCTCCTGGGTTTTACTAGGAGCTGGGATAGTCAGAGCCAAGAGAGCTCTCCAGTAGCTTCTGGTGAGGCCCTAACTCCCACAGACACCCTGGCCGCCAAGACTTTGGAAGGCGCGGAAGACAGAGGCCAGCTGAGTGAAGGGACGAGCGCCAGGTGGTGTGAGAGTAGAGAGAAAGGAAAGGAGAGAAAGGCACATCATCCGGGGATGCCCAAGGGATCAGCTCTAAGCGGCAGCTGGGGCTTTGGGCAGATGCTGTCGGAGGAGAGAGAGATGACCAAGCAGGTCACAGAAGGAGACCAGTAGGTAGGAGAAGCAGAGGAAAGACACCTCCTGCTGAGCCCGCACAGGCCTGGCCCAGGGCAAAGCCGGCAGCGGGAGAGCACATCTCTTCTGGGGTGATGTAGGCCTGGTAGGAGAAGCAGAGGAAAGACGCCTCCTGCAGAGCCCACACAGGCGTGGCCCAGGGCAAAGCCGGCAGAGGAAGAGCACATCCCTTGTGGGGTGATGTAGGCCTCAGAGCAGCAGGAAGAAAAGGCAGTGCCGAGATACACAGAGCTCTGGAAGCCCCATCAGCGATCCACTCAGACACTTTGTATGTTGTGTCTTAAAAAAATCCTGAACTCTTAGGGTTCAGTTTTCAAGTAGGTAAAATGTAGAACCCGTCCAGCTGAGGCATGGTGGGAAGGCCAGACTTGGCTGTTTCCTGGCTCCCCCAGCTTCCCCATATGCCGGGCCCATCGCTCTACATGACTTCTTTCCAAGACCAGACAGACGTCGCCAATGTCTGTGTTGTGCCATTTTACTCAAGCCTCGGCGTTTTCCACCAGGACACATTCCAGGTGCACCAGTGTGAAGCAAACCAGAGCGGTTCATCTCCAATGCTGTTCTCTGGAAAAGGTGCCAGCAGGACCCCATCTCCTGTTAGTGGCGGCTCCATACAGGCTTCTTCTCAAGCTCCGCTGCTTCCAGCCACAAAACTGCTGTTCCTATCCTTGACCTCAAAGCCTACGAAACGACGATGGAGCCACATTCTGCTCCTCCTTGGAGACCCCGCTTTGTACTGATTCTCTTCCAGAGACCACATCTGAGGAGCCACCAGTGAGCCCGCCGTGCTCTGTCACAGGGTCTCAGCACACCTACTCACATTGACAATGGTGTCAAAGCCATTTGGTGAAATGGTGGGGCCTCCCCAGACTGCCAGGAAAGGACAGGCCACGCAGGCAGCTTGCTGAGATGGCTTCCTGCTCAGAAAACTGGATATGTGAGAACGCAACTTCCTGAGTATTCACGCAGACGTGGAGAACTAGACGTGGAGAACCATAGGAATGCTGGTTGATAAGAGGAAAGAAGAAATCAAAGGACCATTTGCCTCCAAGTGAACACAGCACATGTAAGAGAAATAAAAGAGGTAATTACAGCAGCAAATTGTAACATTTTAGGCCATCTTCCCCCCAAAATATGTTCATGCCCTTGGCTCCCCTTTGTGTAATCTCCCAGTCTGCCAAGGAGCTTCTAATTTACATTCTAATTTCAGCACAACAGTTCATAACGCAGCAGGTTACCCGCAAACCCAGGTGACAGCAGGAGACTAGGCCCCGGTACACGGATGCCCCACTGTACAGTTGGCAGGCAGGATACACCCAAGCACAGGTGTCCGGCTTCCGGGTGTCCCTCCTGAGGGGCCTGCTTCTGCCCACACAGGCCCATGACTCCTAAAAGGAAAACCTAATCTCAGTTTGCATCCGTGCTCGGGAAATCAAACGGTGGAGGCGGCGGGTGGCTGATGCTAAGTATGCAAAGCAGTATGAGAAGGCAGAAGCCCTGGAGCGTTGCTCTCCAGCAGGTCCAAGTGGGACAAGTCTGGCCAGGCAAGTGTTGGGTTTGGAAGAACGATTCTCATCCTCTGAACAGTTACAACCTATTGTTCATTAGTTCTAATATGTTTGTGTGTTTTTAATTAAAAGTGAATTAAGTCTATCTTAAAAAAAAAAAAACAAAAAAAAAAAACAGAAGGTCTCACTATGTTACCCAGGCTGGTCTTGGACTCCTGGGCTCAAGCAATCCCCCTGCCTCAGCCTCCTTGGTAGCTGGGATTATAGACGTGTCCCACTTGCCTAGCTACTTTTTTAAAATCAATTTTCACATCTTCTTGTATAATCAGAGGTATTCGGTGTCTTAAAACTAGGACTGTGAATCACAGCCATACAATGTCCACATGAGAATCTCCAACTAAGTAGAAGCTGGTTAGAGCTGCACATATATCTATTGTGAGCCTGCGGTCAGAGACAGAGTCAGAAACAAGAGACACACACAGAGACACATACACAGCCAGGGACATGGTATCTGCATACAAATGATATTCAACAGAAACGTCTGAGTAAGTTTACCACAAAAAGCCTCATCTGCCAATTTTACTCCATGATCTTCGAGATGCACTTCATCAACTAAAACAATGCCTCCTAACAGTTGACAGTTATGTCTGAAATAAAACTCAGTGATGAAGTTCTGGATCCTCAGGACCCCTTCCAGGTGCCCCAGACCACATCCACCCTGACAAATCAAGACACCAAGAGCTCAATCTCTGCAGCCCAGGCCCGAAGGATAGCGGTCCAGCACAGGCATGACATCGTTCAGAAGGACAGGCAGAACCCAAGGTCAGCAATTTCCAAAGCTCATCACCACCAACTCACACCAGCAGGCTGAGAACCTACAGAGGGTTGCAGATTCATTCCCAGGCACCTCCACATACCTTGCCCTCATGGGAAGGAATTTACAGGCAACAAACTCAGCTACTGTCCAGCCAAAAGTCTATTATCACAACACAATGTCCTTCAGTATGCCAATAACTTAAGAACATAGACTTGAAATGACATCCCGGCCAACAAGATCCTGTCACCCAGGGACCATGTCTCTGGCAGGGGAAGCGAGTGTCAGTAGACTGTGGCCAGACATGTCCATCTGGAATTTCCAAGACCACAAGGGCAGCTGCGCTCCAAATCTGAAGCCAACTGGAAGAGAAACTAAACGGAGTGAACGTCTGTGAGAAGGCACAGTAGACCCGGCTCCTTCATTCCCCTAGCTATCCAGGTATCCATTCTATCTCCCGAAGGTCTGAGGGCTTACAGAGCTGCCTAAGGATAGAGGGAGAATGGGTGATGACAAGGAAATGCTTTTTCAAAGGAAGTGCTCCCTGGAGCATTCTACGTCTCAGATTTTCGGATTAGGGATGCTAAAACAGTAAGTATATAATATTCCAAAATCTGGAAACATCCAAAACCTGAAATACTTCTGGTCCCAAGCATTGGACTTCTCCATCTGTGTGATCTTGATACCAAAATCAAGTAAAGATAGTACAAAAAAAGAAAGCTGCAAACAAATATCTCCTATGAATTTAGATGCAAAAAAACAACTCACAACAAAGCATAACTAGGTTGAATCCAGCAATACTAAGTAAGATTACTTCACGTATGTGAGGCTGGTTGAACACATGAAAGTCAATTCACGGGATCCCTGCTATTACCACTTAGTAAGCGGCAACGCAACTTCTTCTGTCCTACCCTGACATCAGCAGCAAGACACCACTATGGGTGGAAATGCAAGCCACCCTTCCATCCTGTTCTAGCTCGTACCTTAACTTGGGTCCAGACCCCTGGAAATTCATACTTTTATCCTTTCTGTGCAGAGCTGTTCACCTACAGATGACAGGGATGGCAGGAAATGGCATTCCTCCCTGACCTGCTGACCCACACGCTTGGACAGAGGCACACAGCCCGTTTCTAGCAGGCTCCCTTAGCACCCTGAACCAAGTCACCTGGCACCTCTCCTACCCTGAAAGCATCCCAGGTCTACCCAACTAACACACCAAGTAAGGGTCAAACAGAAAAGGCTGTCAAACTTCATCTTGCTTTGTTGAGCCCAGAGAGTCCTGAGACGGAAGCACCCACCCCAGTGAGTCCCAGCGGGGCAATGCCTCCCACCAATACTCATTCGTTCAGAGGCCGGGCACTCTGGCCACATGCGGACCCCGGCCCAGGCCTCACTGAGAAGGGGAAGCTCTGCGAGGCCTTTGGAGCTTTTCAGCTTTAAATATACACAAGCCTTTAGTCTGTATCGTAAAACTTCCCCAATTCTGCTCCTTTTTCTATTAAAAGTTGCTCTTGAGAGTTTCAAGGTAAATTTGGAACACCCCAAACCTAAGTTCAACTACTGAAAGATTCCAAAATGCAAATTCAAGTTCATCTGGCTTAGAAGTTGTGAGTCAAAGTGGTGTCACTGTCCCTGTGCTCAACTGTGGCTTGGAGCAACCATACAGATTTGCAAGACGGGGAGGTGGGGTCCTGGAGAGATTTGCTAACTTTTGCTGACTTGCAATATCTGGCAGGGAAAACAGGCCACAGCAGCACAGATTGTCTTTCAAGAGATTCCTACAACAAAGTCAAGAATCCTTAAACCAACTCCCCTGTGGGAGCTCTGTCAGGTACATCCTGCCTGCTAGGTGGGAGGCACACCGTGGCTGGCACAATCATCGTGGGCAAGATTTCTCCAGGGCAACACTGAGACGAGGCATGGCTCTGTCGCCCAGCCCCAGGGCCTTACGGAATGCAGGCCTCCAAGTGGATGCTCAGGAGCCCCTGTCAGTGGCTGCTGCAGGAGCAAGGTCACGACCAGTGTGGCAGCGCTCCAGTTCCAGCAGGCTCCCTTAGCGCACTGAACCCAGTCACCTAGCCCCTCCTCTACCTTGAAAGCATCCCAGCTCTACCCAATTAACACGCCAAGCAAGGGTCAAACAGAAAAGGCTGTCAGACTTCAACCTGCTGCTGGAGTGCTCACACGCTGGTCGTGACCTTGCTCCTGAAGTGGCCGGCCAACGGAGGTGCTGCCACTGAGTGGTGTTGGTCAAGGTCAGCACATGATAAGCCCACCCTCCTCTCTGACCTCCTCCATGCTCCCTCTCTGCCAGCCTTGCCACATAACTAAAGCCCCTTCTACCCTGGAAGTCACCCCTGAGGGGCTCAGGGGTGCCTGGTAGTGTTATTTCCACCCCACCCCTGCCAGGAGAGGACCTGCAGTTTCTAGAGCTTCCTTGGGCCCTGCTACCAGTATATCATCCTTATTTTAAAAAATAAATTATCTTCTAGACTTTCACCAATATAATTCGTTGAGTTTTATTCGCACTTTCTTAACTTCCCCTTTCTGTTGACCTCTTCCTGTTCTGTCACAAACTGTATCCTGCTAGATTTCAGCACTCAGTTCCTTACAGGGACTCCTGGCGTGTGAGTCCCCACAGCAGCCAACACAGAGACACACGCAGCCTTCACTTTCTCAGGAGGTATGTCACCACAGAAAGCTAGGAGTAAGAACGTTCCCGCCAGCCAGTAACACAATGTGTCACTCAGGCCGCCATGACCCACAAAGCAGGACAACCAAAAGCAGGGTGGACGTCCGGAGCCAGCAGAACTACCACAGCAGCCCAACTCACCCCTCCCACTTGCCCTCCTCCAGCAGCAACAGGAAACACCAGAGTCCTCCATGGATCTTGCAGTGGAGTGTTCTTTGTGCACACCTCCCACCTGATCCCCTCACACCAGAATCCCAAACGCTTCCTTGAATGGACTCACACCTTTCAGATTGGAGAAAGCAAGATTTAACTCACAGTGCTAAAATACCTTACAAATAAAAAGTTGAGATTGCCTGTAAAATCCCACAAGGTTTTAATGCAACAAGTGAACATGGGCAAAGGGTCTAAAGCTGTTCCCCTTTTCTAGACAAATGGAAATATTTAAATCTCCAAGGAGGTTCTGATAGATTAGTGTTTCTTTAAAAGTATCTTGACTGACTGATAGTCAAGAAATTACTAAGAAATTCAAACCTCCACTGTAACAGTGGAAACCCAAGCACTGTTTCTTGAAGATACAGGAGCCTTCAATCAATGTGGATTGAAACGTCGAGACACAGAATCGAGGCAACTGCATGACAAATGCACTCGGCAGTCAAGTCAGACAACGAACCTAACAGGGATGTGGCCCCACACGAGAAGCAGGCTGCGGAAGGCCATATCCATCATGCACACCTGCCTGGTTTAGAAGAACGGGTGGGAAATTGAAATATAACACCCAGGAAAGCTGGGTGGGAGGCACACTGTGGCTGGCACAATCGTCAGCTTCCTGGCTGCCGTCTCAGGCGAGGCTCGGTGTGTGTCCATGCAAGTGCAAACAAGGAACTGTGGAACCACACCAGGCGGATGACACGAGCCCGATCAGTGTCCTCCCTACCCTCTGCAGCTGGGCACTTCCGGTCCTCGCATCCTCCACCATGTTTCTGCACACAGGTGTGGGCAGAGTCTTGCGTTCCCCCTACAGAAGCCGGGCAAGTGCCATAAGGGAAGCCAGACAGTTCCACTCCCAGACTCGGAGACTTCCCCGCCTCATCCAGCCGACCTGTCTCCGCCAGGCGCCATGGCCCCTCATGCAAATGTGTACGGGAATTCGTGCAGCCAGGCCATTTCTTCACCTCCATGTAAAAGCCTTTCTTTAGAGGACGATGTTGCATATATTTATATATCACTTCCTCTTTATATATAAGACAAGCATTTACTCTAACAAGTCTATTCATCATTTCCTCCTCAAGCTCTTGAAACAATTAGGTTCCTTCAGAAGAAAAAAGTTTACACAAAATATAATATTTTTCCTCCTGAAAAATTGTAACACTGAAGGGTAAAAGCTGACTCTGTGGGAAAATGCAGTGGGCCACACAGGTAATTACATCTAATGCTATGAAAGGGCAGAAGGAGAGAAGCCTGTCGTCCTGTCCTGGTATCAGGTGACTGTAAGAAGAACCTCTCAGACAGACAATGAATCGCTGCATTTTACTTTCTTTCTAAAGCTGGCCGTTGGCCTCCAGAACAGAACGAGAAGAACTGAGCAGCCTCTGACTTCCCCAGCTTCCAGGCTGCCTAAGGAACAACTTTCACTGTCCTGCTCAACTTTGGGAGGGAGGGAGGGAGGAAGGGAAGAAGGGAGAAAGGAAGGGAAGGTGGGAGGAAGGGAGGGAAGGAGGGAGGAGGGAGGGAAGGAGGGAGGAGGGAGGGAAGGAGGGAGGAAGGAGGGAAGGAGGGAGGAAGGGAGGGAAGGAGGGGGGAAGGGAGGGAAGGAGGGGGGAAGGGAGGGAAGGAGGGAGGAGGAAGGGCACACACACCTCCACCATCCTCCAGGCCTCACTGATGATTGCATACTGCAGGCGATTCAGAACAAAGCCGTCCACCTCCTTCTGGACTCGCACAGGGCACTGTCCAATCTTCTTCATCAGGGCGTGGGTTCTGTCCACCGTGGTAGGGGCCGTCTCCGGGTGGGGGACCAGCTCAACCAGAGGGACGTAGTATGGTGGATTCACCTTAGGAGAGAGAGAAGTCGGGGAGTCAAGGAGACAACCCTGGGTTTGGGGCATTGCACCCACCCTGAATGGTCAGGAGGGGCGAATACATCTTTGGAAAGGTGCCTTTAGATTCAGCGGCCAACAAGATACTTGAGAAAGAAATGTATTCACAAAGGTGAGAGGAAAAGGGAACCTGGATACAGAATTGTGTGGTTTTGTTTAAAAAAAATTACCCAAAATACAAAGTTGGAATTTGGAGGAACAGCTTGCCATCCTGTATGTTTATGGCTAATCTTCAAATCCCTGGCCTCCCCAGAACAGAATTCCTCTGCTCCCATCTGTCTTATCTTCAAAGCTTCCTCCCACCCCACTACCCTCCAGAACCATGCCTACCCATCTGCAGTCACCACAGGCTCTGACATTCTCCTGTGTCGGTGTTAAAAAGTATTAGCAGCCTGGGTGCGGTGGCTCATGCCTGTAATTTCAGCACTTTGGGAGGCTGTGGCGGGAGGATCACTTGAGCCCAGGAATTCAAGACCAGCCTAGGCAATATAGTGAGACCGTGTCTCTACAAAAAATCAAAAACATTAGCTGGGTGTGGTGGTGTGTACGCATAGTCCCAGCTACCTGGAAGGCTGAAGTAGGAGAATCACTTGAGCCCAGGAAGTGGAGGCTGTAGTGAGCCACAATCGTGCGGCTGTACTCCAACCTACGTGACAGTGCCAGACGCTGTCTCAAAAATAAATTATTAGCAGTGTCTTCCCAAAGCCTGTTATTTCCTTAATTCCTCCATATTGTATCTTAAGCGTCTGTCTCTTCCAATCGAAGGTCACCTTCCTGCTCTAGAAATCAACAGGCATCAACACACCTCAGCCGGCCCTGCAGGCTAACAAGCCCAAGACAGGAAGGCATTGTCCCGGTGAGTGAGCCCGAGGCAGGGGCCTGGACTTCACTATTCAACTCTGGTGTTCTTGGTTTACTTTGAGAAACTGTTCTTAGAGATTCCTCACAGAGAATTATCAAATGTCCAGAGGAAACAGTGCTTGGTAGAACCTGACTGGCCTGAGCACTGAGCCAAGCGTATCGCAGCAAACTGGTCCCCAAATGATGCTTTTAAATGCGTTTTCCTCTACCACATGGGTGATAGGTAGAATGTCACATTTCCTAAGTGATGCGTCCATGAGCCAAAGATTCCATTTGAAGATGACGCCCACAGAAGAGGGAAGGAGCAATAAGGGCCTCCTGGGCACCTGCTCTGCCCTCTCAGGAAGCAAGAGAAGACTTCAGTGTGGGAGTGCGCGAGGCGGACTCAGAAACACGCCCCCGAAAGGGTTAGACAAACACAGACAGTGGCAGCGCAGCGCGGGGCCTGGGCCTGAGCTGGAAGGCTGCGCGCCGGCAGCGCGAGCACAAGGGGCGCATTCTTCCGGCCGCCCGGGCCCCAGGTGACCACGCCGACGGCGCGGCCGCCCACAGAGGCTCCCTTCACCCTCGCTCCGGGACCAACCCGCGAGGCCCACGGAGCCGGCGGCGCCCTCGCAGGAGGCAGCCAGGCTGGAGCCTCTTGCCAGCCCTCGGTGTCCGCTGCTTCCCCGGCGGCCCGTACCCTCAGCCGCGCGCTTGCAGGCGGGGCCCAGGGCAAGTCCGAGCGGCCGCAGGGCAGTGCAGGTGTCAAAGCCCGCACAGAGCCCCGGCGCTCTGCGGACAGCAAGCCCATGCCTCCGACATTTACCACCACCACCAGGGCTGACGGTTTCAGTGTCAGATGGGAGGCGAGTCCGAAAAGGCCGAGCACAGGCAAGGGGCGGGGAGGGGGCTGACCAGTGGCCTCTCCCCCTACGGCCGCCGCGCGGCCTCCTCTGCTTGCCGCGGCCCACTTCCCAGGCAGGCCCGTCCATACAGCACAGTGCTTAGGGGCCTCCCAAGACCCTGCCAGCCCCACAGGACCATCGCCTTCCCAGACTGAACTAAGGAAGAGAAAAAATCCGGGGGCCTCTTTGTAAAGTGTGGCTAAACTAACAGTAGAAAACTGCCCCTCTATCAGTGCTAACGCAGAGCTCAGTAAGGACAGACTGCGATGCAACGTGCACACCACTGTCACCCACAGGCCCCAGCCACCACATGCTCCTCCACCAGCCCCTCCACGTGGGAATTCCAGAGTCACTGCCACTAGGAGTGGGAGGAAACAACACAAAGTCACTGGAGAAGGAAAACGTCCAGAACAGAGCAGGGCTGCATGAACAGCCCTCTTCCTGGGCCTTCAGTGTGGCCGCCAGCGGCTCCAGTCCCGAAAGCTCACCCTAAAGCCCAGCGTGAACTCCTGCGCTGGGCGCACGTGCTGCCTGGCCACTGCCTTTCCCGACCCGCCGATCAGAAGTGTGGCCCCGCCCCAGGGAGCACGTTGCAGTGGGACGCTGGCTGCAGGCCCCTCTGTGTGGATGGGGACAGAAGCAACCTTTCCAATTTGCTGAATATCCACTTTTGTCACAGCATGAACAGGCCTCCTTTTCTCTTCATCCTATTTTCGGTGCAGGCAAAGGTCACCAATGATTGAAACAAAGGGCCCCAAGCAGGGACTGGGAGCTGCAGGCTGGCCTGGGGGTCTCCGCGGAAACTGTGGTGCCTCAGAGATTATAACTGGGTCTTGATTCTGTAGGACCTGCCTGTCCACTCTCCTAGAGGCCCCGTGGGGTGAGCAAGAGGTGGTCCCGGGCGGTGTGCCTTTCTCCTGCAATTCCAGCACTTTGGGAGGCTGAGACAAGAGGCTGGCTTGAGGCCAGGAGTTCAAGGCTGCAGTGAGCTATGATGGCACCACTGCGCTCCAGCCTGGGCAAGAGCCACAGACAAAGAAAGAAAGAAAAAAAAAAAAGGTGGGCAGCTGGAACCCCGAGGAAAGGAAGGGAAAAGTCCAAAGACCGCTAACTTAGGTTATTTGATTTGCTTTAATTAACATGAGTTTTGTTTAAAAATAACTTGTAACAATAAGGAAGATTAATTTTTAAAATAAGGTCTGGACTTTATGCTGTTTCATTAAATAAATGAGCAATAGTGGGACAGAACAAGAGTAGGAGGGAGGGAGAGAAGTGTCATTAATCAACAGTTACCAAGTCCTGCTGGTCTGGGGACTGGGCTGGTGTGAGGGAGAAGAAAGTGACTCAGGTGTCCTCTCACCTATCTGGCAGTTTAAAATTAAAGAGACAAAGTAAAGGTCTTGTCAAAGAATTCAGGAGGTACTTTCTGAACAATTTTATTTAGATAAGTTTTGTTTTAAACTAACTTAGAAACAAAAACATGGGTTACGAATGAGGAGGCTGACACCTTCTGCTGAAGCAATCAAGCAGCAACCTAGGAAGTGCTGAGGTCTCCAGGAGCCCTTTTTATCTGCATGTGTATGTCTCCAAAGCAAAGGCACGGCAGGCTTCTCAGGACCTGGTTTCCATCAGGGTCCCTCAAATGCTCACCTCATTCCTATTTGAGTGGTAACCAAATGTGGCTGGTTCTCTTCTATTTCTATGCATCTCAGCCTCCTTATTTTATAATCATTTCTCATTCTTTCCGTCATCTCTCTCAGGACCATGCAGCTATGTAAATGGTGGTCCAAGCTGCCGCTCTTCCCAGCACATAAAACCTGGCAGGCATCTGCGGTCTGGTAGGCGTCTGTTACCTCTACACTCTAAATGGCTCTTGCTCAGAAAGAGGAATTGCCCTGCTCTTGATCCTAGGCCCTGGTCACTCAAGCTTGGAATACTGCCCAAGTCTTGTGATGTCATCGCTCCCCTCTCTGACCCGTCTTCACCCCAGGAAGGACGTTCGTGTTGCCCTCCCCAAGCAGCGCCTTCACCACATCTCACTGCTGCTCTGGACCCAAGCTGCCTGTCCCAGCTCCGCAGGGTAACCCTCATGATTCTCTAAACCCAAATACTACTGAGTGCTCCCATGGCTCCAGGGCATGTGTGCTCATCCTGCCAGGCTGGCCTCACACAATTCTGCACGCTGAGCTTGCTCTTGGCTCAGGGTCTTTGTTTAAGCTCTTCCCCAGCTTCAGACCCTCTCTTCCCCTCATCAGCCCAACCACCTGCTAGCCAGGCTGGGCCCAGCGCCTCTTGATCTTATCCTCTGGCAACCTGGTGGTGCCAAGGGTGTGGTCACTATTATATACTATTATGTTTATCATAGCTGGAGCTAAGTCACCTTTCCCATTCTAACAGATTGTCCTGGTTCTCCAAGGTCACACTGAACTCACAGTTCAACTCAAATGTCGCTCACTGAATCTCCTCTCTCATTCCCCGTTCCTCACCTCAATGCATTAATCACTAGAAGATTCCTTGAGTGCTTATATGCCAATTTGAAACTCACTGACTAGGGCACCTCATAATGCACTCCTGGCAAATAAGCTTGCACAGTTAATTACAATGAGGGGGTGGAAGGGAACCACGTCAGACCTACAGTCAGAATCTCAGAAGCGGGACCCAGAATCTGCATTTTAACAAAACGGATCCTACTCTGAATTGTGTTGAGTAAACTACACAGTGCAAGTGACATATCTGTACAATCCTACCCGATGTGTACATTTTTGATGTAGCACTTTTATACTGATAGTAGAATTTTGTGTTTAGTAGTCAGCCTTCTCAGCTACACAGTTACTCGAGAGTGAAAGCCTCAAAGCATTGCTCACTCTGTTCCATTGCACATGCGGCACACAGATAAAAATCCAAGGGATTTTTGGATACAATTCTTTTTTAAAATACTGGTATTGCACAGCTCCGTAAATACAGTAAGAACCACTGAACTGCACAATTTGAATTGGTGAATTGTGTAAGTGAATTATGTCTCAATAAAGCAGTTTAAAATACTAATGGATTCGTCACAAGTTACTGACCCCCACAAAAAACAGAATGATATACAATCAATCCTCTGGGTTTAAAATACTCACAGGATGAGCCACGATGCATTGCTTCACATGGACCAAGCCAGCAAACAACTTGGAAGGCATGAGACAAGAGGTGGAACTGCTTAAGATCACTCGATCATCAACGATGGAATCTAACTGAGCAAAAATCTTCTTCTTCAGTTCTAGGTCTTCTGGAACACATTCCTGGAAAGGACACATTTAAATGACTATTTGTGATCACTCGACTCACAAATACTCACTCCCAAGCAAAGCATTTCATGTTTGTTTCATTCCTAAAACAAACCACTTTGAAAATGACGAGGTTCAGCATGTATCCCCAAATATAGCAACTTGGCATTTGAGAGAACAGCGGAAGCAGAAAGGTCCCTCTAACCTTCTCCTCTCTCCTCCCCTAAAGCAGGCCATAAAAGAATTCTCTGCCCTTCCCTTGAAGCAGCTGATAAGCCCCTCATTCCAAAGGTGCCCTCCCTATACCCAGAGAAAAACAATCTCCTTGTCTCTGAAGACACAGGGACACAGGGAAGAATCTGGACAAACAGGCCTTGCCAACTTCTCTCTAGTTTCATGTCAGCTAAATCATACCCCTTTGTCGTATCATATCTCTGTCCACCCTTGATCAAACCTAAGTGGAAACATACAGAGGTTTCCCAATGTCTTGGGGTCTATACTTCCTTTTGAGGCTCCTGTGTCATATAAAACTTACAATAAATACCTCTGTATGTTTCTGCCTTTTTCATCTATCTTTTGTTATAGGGGCCTTAGCCATGAACCTTTCCATAGGTGTAGAAAAGATATTACTTGTTCTCCCTTACAAAAACCACCAGCAAGATTTAAAAACAATAAAAGGGGCCTGGCGTGGTGGCTAACGCCTGTAATCCCAGCACTTTGGGAGGCCGAGGCAGGTGGATCACGGGATGAAGAGATCGAGACCATCCTAGCCAACATGGTGAAACCCCCATCTCTACTAAAAATACAAAAATTAGCTGGGCGTGGTGGCGCACACCAGCAGTCCCAGCTACTCGGGAGGCTGAGGTTTCAGTGTGCCAAGATCACGCCACTGTACTCCAGCCTGGTGCCTAGCAACGAAGCGAGACTCTTTCTCAAAAATAAAATAAAATAAAAATAATAAAAGGCTGCTGAAAAACATAATAAATCTTGATAACTCTAGAAAGTGGGTGATGAAGATATGGGAGTTTTCTGTACTTCCTAATTGTGAATAGCCTGAAATTTCTGATAATAGAAAAGTCTGCCAACCATATGGGGGTGGATTCTACAAACAAAACATGCAACAGCACCCCAGGCAAACTGCTGTAAACATCAGTAGTTATCATCCACATTTATTTTCCCTATCAGCTTTGACCATCACATCAACAGATCTTCAAGAAAAACTCTCATCCTCATGAAATGAATAAACATGTTATATCCATAATTCCCAAAAGGCTTCTTGCGAATCCATTTCTAATTGGAAAAGATCTTCATTTCCAGAAATCTAAAACTATGTTAATCAGGGTAGGGGAGTGGGATAAAGAAGCAAATCTGGATTAAATACTTAAGATAACAACCTCTCTGAAGTTCTAATTACAAAGCTAGAGTGAGAGTGAGAAGACACGTTGAAACACCCAGCGCTGGGCTGGGCGGGGTGGCTCACGCCTGTAATCCCAGCACTTTGGGAGGTCGAGGCGGGTGGATCATGAGGTCAAGAGATCGAGACCATCCTGGTCAACATGGTGAAACCCCGTCTCTACTAGAGTACAAAAAATGAGCCAGGCATGGTGGTGTGTGCCTGTTGTCCCAGCTACTCGGGAAGCTGAGGCAGGAGAATTGCTTGAAACCGGAAAACGGAAGTTGCAGTGAGCCGGGATCGCACCACTGCACTCCAGCTTGGCGATAGAGCAAGACTCTGTCTCAAAAAAAGAAAAATAAATAAATAAATAAATAAAAAGAAACACCCAGCGCTGACCCACAGGCGAGGCGTGTTCCCTGACACATGAAGATGAAGAGGATGCCACCCTGCTGTGGATGGAGGCAGACCAGGTGGAAGACGCAAGAGCTGCTCTGACACTCTGCAAATACTAGAGCTGCCCTTCCCCTCCTGGCATCTGCAGCCCTCAGATCACAGCAGGGGTCACTCCTAACCAAGGGACTCAACTAGGGGCAGCAGGTGCTGCAGGGGAGGAGGCAGGGTCTCCCAACATTCTCCTGTGACTTCAAGAGGATGACTCTCAGTGTGGTGCAATAACCACCCCATCAGAATCAACTGCATGGCTTGTTAAAAATGCAAATTCTCTGGCTCCCATCCCAAACCTACTGAATCAGAGTCTCTGGGGGTGAGCTCCAAGCATCTGTAGTTCTAACGTACATCCCTGATGATTCCTGTTTCCACTAAAGTTTGGGAACCACTATTCTGAGGTGTGCATCCAAAGCGTGGGTCCCCAATGCTCTCGCTGCAGTGTGCCACCAGATGCATCCTCAAGGGTCTCCCCTCTGTCCCAACTACTCAGGGACAAGCAAGGTGCCCTGGTGGGAACTGAGAACTGTATTAGTACTGCAACCATCTCATGGTCTCTAACCACCTGACCAATTTTACCAAAATATTAAATTTACATATCATATTAGGTCGTGAACACAGTATAAACACCAGCAGATAACAAGAAGTGTGTAAACACGAAATTCAATGCTGAAGTACATTTCTAGTAAGAAATTATATCAGAATCACCCCTCAAAAATAACTGTTTTCAAGTTTAATTGAATAATACCTAATAGTTAATCATTTCTAATACATTGAAATCAGGTGTGTAAATAGTGTGACATGAGTTTTGCTTCTATATCATTTACAAGATTTTTAAAGTTTTATTCTAAGGGCAGGGAGTCCATATTGGATTTGTTTATACTTCTCAAAAATATAATCAAACCATGTGAATCTTTTTAAAGAAACAAAAGGTCTCATAAGCACCACATCTCAAAGACAGAAAAAAAAAAAAATCAGTCATTTAAGAACTGTAAAGCCCATTGTGTTAAGTCCCCTTATCAAAAGGGGAAAAGAGCTACAGTGGCTGGCTCATTGTATTGAGTCATACCTGGATCAGTTAAGTCTGCAAGTTGGGTTAAGTTTAAATGGAGCCTTGTAGCAAAGCCAGAGACAAAGAATGATGCAGATCCTGTGTACGCTCATAAAAGAGTCTCTGTGAATAGTCTTATTGTAAGCCTGTCATTCAGATTCTCCCCTGAAATTCTATGCCTTTCTTCAGATCATTTGATTATCAAAGAGGCAAGAAAACCCAAACCAGAAAAAACCCAAATCTGTTACAATTATGTAAGAGTTTTTAATGGCACATTTGCTTGAAGTTTTGTTGCGGTAGTTGTTGCTGTTTTTAAGAGTGACCCAATTGCGTTGGATGTGCTGGGCTGGGATTATAAGGATGCTGTCCATGTCACAGCTGAATTTATTTCCTTGCTATTATTTATTCAGATACTCCTGGACTGAGAAAGGGACACATTTATCAGGACCTTCCTCACTTGTGGTTTGTTACAAAGCTCAGAGAAGCTGCAGTCATTCTCTTTGTGCTAAGGGACTGGGGGCAGGCAGGGAAGAATGTCAGTAAGACAGTTGAGAAGGTACCTGCACTCCCTCTCCACACCAGAGAGACGCAACCTGTGCATTCTCAACCCTGTCTTTCAGGGGCGCTTTCTAGAGACAGGCACCAAATGTGAAGCACTAGCAAAAATTCTACCTCTACGAAAGGTAACCAGCTTGACTTGGCTTAATAAAAGGTTGGCAGCATCTTTCAAAGCACTGACTTGTTTCTTTGGGCTTTGTTTGTTTTGAGGCAAGGGAGGGAGACACAACGCATGCCAAATAATATTCTCACACACAACAAAACAAAACTCTGGGGAGAGGTAAAGCACAATGCGACTTCCCAGTTCTCACAACTGTTCTGTCAAAAGGATCACCCTCTTCCTTAGACTGATCGCTGGCTCAGCAGGTATCAGCAGCTGACAGGTGAGGCAGAGTTTAGACACTGTGGCTTTCCCTGCAATTCCAGGAGCGACTTCTAACGCTTTCTAACTTGTATTTTTAAAGTCAATCACTTATAAACTTCAGTTTTTGACGGTTAGTAAAAGTTACCCGTGTGGTTCCAACTCATTAGGACCCTGATGTGGAAAACTGGCGGAGCCGCAGCAAGTCTGCTAACTGGACCATTCCCAGGGGAAGGGCGTGTTGGCTAAGTATTCACTTCTGAAGTTTATCCACTTGCTTATGCAACATACATTTTCCAAAACATATATTTTTGTGGTGAAAATAAAATTTTGTTAAGTTTGTTGTTGTTGTTGCTAAATCAATCCAGGCATTTATTTTTTGTTTTTTATTTTTGAGATGGAGTCTCGCTTTGTTGCCCAGGCTGGAGTGCAGTGGTGTGACCTCGGCTCACTGCAACCTCCACCTCCCAGGTCAAGTGATTCTCCTGCCTCAGCCTCCCAAGTAGCTAGGATTACAGGCGCGTGCCACCACACCCGGCTGTATTTTTAGTAGAGATGGGGTTTCACAATGTTGGCCAGGCTGTTCTTGAACTCCTGATCTCAGGTTATCTGCCTACCTCAGCCTCCCAAAGTACTGGAATTATGGTGTGAGCCACCACACCTGGCCAATCCAGGCATTTTAAATAGGCATCCTGCTGCTAGAAAATCTGTATTTGCTAGTGCAGAATATCTGGAAGAAGCCTTCAACATGGTTTCCAGAAAGAAAAACAAATTAGAAGACTTCAATATTTAGGGTACTTTACATGCAAAGAAGATCTATTAGATAATTTTAAGAGGGAAAGACGTGGCAAGAAAGGAAAGATGAGTTTGAATCCTGCTGCAATCACGGCAGAAGGAAATCCACTCTCAGGTTGGAGGTGGGGGAGTTCTACATTGTAAATTCTGTTAGCACTAGTTACATCTCCAGCTTCAATCTGTCTAATTAACACCCCAGTTTCTCTTCACCATTTCTCCCAGGAGTACAATCTTGAAAATCTGTCAGATCAAAGACTTAAAAAGTGATGCGATGACAATACTTTTTAAGAAGTGGACACCATAATTACTATTTTTAAAAAATAAGAATCTTTTTGCTCTAGAATAAATAATGTGTTAAGTCAAAGGGGAAAGAGCACATCTATTTTCAACATGACAGGGAACTAACTGTACTATGCTCTAACCAGGGGCTCTTTTTTTCCTTAAAAATCAAAATAAAGGATTTCTTTTTAAAGAATTTTTTTAAAAGCATATTACAAATCTTAAACAGTTCTACCACAATCGAGAACAAATTATACTCACTCAAGAGAGAACTTTCCAAAGTAAAAATCAGTGTAGACTGTATTTAAGAATGTGACTTCCTGGGGCTTAGGTGTTCCAGTTACAAGGATTATTGTTGTTTGCTTTAAAGAGCAGTCGTTTCTCCAGGTGACCACAGAGAACCCAGAGGTGGCCCCCGTGGCGCAGGCATCAGTTGCTATCCTGATGATGTATCTGTCCCATCCTCATTCCAATAGTTTTTGTACCTTTTGTGAAATCATTTATTTAGAATTGTGTTACAATGCTTGTCATGAAAAAATAATACAACTGAAAATATTCCATTTAGTCCTGCAATGATATAGTTTTGCTGCATTTCTATTTCTCATGAGGAAGAAGTGAGAGTTCTGAATACAAATTTTTGGGGGGACAGAGTCTCGCTGTCACCCAGGCTGGAGTGCAGTGGTGCGATCTCAGCTCACTGCAACCTCCGCCTCCCGGGTTCAAGCGATTCTCTTGCCTCAGCCAGAGGGGTAGCTGGGATTACAGGCGTGCACTCCCCTACTCAGCTAATTTTTCGTATTTTTAGTACAGATGAGGTTTTAGCATGTTGGCCAGAATGGTCTCAAACTCCTGACCTTGTGATCTGCTCACCTTGGCCTCCCAAAGTGCTGGGATTACAGGCGTGAGCCTGTAACAAATTCCTTTCTTATTTTTAACAAAGTGCTGGGAATAGCACAACACATAAAATTGGAGACTCTTTAAGTACAGAGTGAGTTTTAAAGCAGAAAAATGGAAAATAAAAAAGTTTGTGTGAAGGACATTAGTAATTCCAGTAGCCAGCAATCACTGAGTCCATTCATTATCAGTAAGGAATTCCAGTCTCTGAATTCCAGGTGACACCTAAAACTTTGAGAGAACTACACAAGTTACTTTTTACAAAATGCTTTTTTCTGTTTCTAGATTAGACACATATGTATGCATTTTTATCAGTGATGTCTCTGTTTATAATGTGGCAATTCTCAAAGCTACAGCAGGAAGAGAAAGGTCTGCTTGTGAGGTCTGTGGAGGGAAAACAGAAATTGAAATACTCTTCTTGGCCAGGTGCAGTGTGGTTCATGCCTATAATCTCAGCACTTTGGGAGGCCGAGGCAGGAGGATCATTTGAACACAGGAGTTAGAGTCCAGCCTCAGCAACACAGGCAGACTTCGTCTCCACAAAAAAATTGTCCAGACATGGTGGTGTGGCCAGTAGTCCTTACTACTCAGGAGGCTGAGCTGGGAGGACTGCCTGGACCTGGGAGGTCAAGGCTGCAGTGAGCTGTGATTGCACCACTAGACTCCATCCTGAGCAGTAGAGAGAGATTCCATCTGCAAAAAAAAAAAAAAAAAAAAAACACACAAAAAAACAAAAACCAAAAAAAAACTACTCTTCTTCTTGAGAATAATTTAACTAGATGTTTATAGCCACAACACCTTGTTACTGCTTTGAGTAAAGCAACAATTTGCACTTGATTTAGTTTGTTAAGATAATAACCACTGTTTTCTGAGAACATTCTCATTTTTGAAAATTCAGGTTTGTTTCACAGTACCATAAAACTAGTTTCACTTGAAACCTGACTATAAAATATTATAATATGTTCAACAGGAATAACATCTTCATGTCAATTAGCTATCTGTACCTTGAATACATCTGTCCACAGGAGAAACCAGGGAGTGAAGTCATTTATGCCTACAGTTGAAACAGTGCATCAAAGGCCGGTGCGGTGGCCCACACCTGTAATCCCAGCACTTTGGGAGGCTGAGGTGGATGAATCACTAGAGGTCAGGAGTTTGAGACCAGCCTGGCCAACACGGTGAAACCCATCTCTAATTTAAAAAACACAAAAATCAGCCGGGAGTGGTGGCGGGTGCCTGTAATCTTAGCTCTCGGGAGGCTGAGGCAGGAGAATCACTTGAACCTGGGAGGCCAAGGTTGCAGTAAGTCAAGATTGTGCCACTGCACTCCAGCCTGAGTGACAGAGCAAGACTCTGTATCTAAAAAAAAAAAAAAGGAAAAGTGCATTATAGCTTTAAAGTCTATGTTTGGTATTCTTTTTTCTAATTAATTTTTTTAATCAACAAGAATGTATATATTTATGGTGTGTAACATGATGTTGTGATATATATATACACATTGTGGAATGGCTAAGTCAAGCTAACTGTCATATCCATTACTTCACATACTAATCATGTTTGTGCTAAGAACATTTAAAATCTCTCCTAGCAATTTTCAAGTACACAATACAGTGTTATTAACTCATGACCATGCTGTAGAATAGATCTCCTGAACTTATTCCTCCCATCTAAGTGAAGTTTTGTGTTACAGCCTCTGTGATTCTTCCCCACCCCACCCAGCCCCTAGCCCCTAATAATCACCATTCTACTCTGCTTCCATGAGTTCAGCTTCTTCAGATTGCACATATCAGTGAGGCCATGGAACATTTGTCTTTCTCTACATGATTTATTTACTTATCTAGAGATGGAGTCTCACACTGTCACCCAGGCTGGAGTGCAGTGGTGCAGTCTCAGCTCACTGCAACCCCAGCACCCCATGTTCAAGCAATTCTTCTGCCTCAGCCTTCTGAGTAGCTGGGATTACAGGCACATGCCACCATACCCAGCTAATTATTTTTTGTATTTTTTTTATAGAGATGGGCTTTCACTATGCTGGCCAGACTGGTCTCAAACTCCTGACCCCAGGTGATCCACCCACCTCAGCCTCCCAAAGTACTGGAATTACAGGCATGGGCCACAATGTCAGACCCTGTGCCTGGTTTATTTCATTTATCATTACGTCCTCCAGATTCATCTGTGTTGTCACAGATGATAAGAATTCATTCTTTTTATGGCTTAATACTATTTCATTGTGTATATACAGCACATTTTCTTTATTCATCCACTGTAGACACTTAGGTTGATTCCATATCTTGGCTGTTGTGAACAGTGCCGTGATAAACATGGGAACACAGATATCTCTTCAATATACTGATTTAGATTCCTTTGGATGTATACCCAGAAGTCAAATTGCTGAGTCATATGATAGATCTATCTTTAATTTTTTGAGAAACTTCCATACTGTTCTTCATAATGGCTGTACGAACTTACATTCCCATTAACCATATACAGGGGTTTCCTTTTCTCCACACCCTGTCCAGCACTGGTTATCTGTGTTAGGTATTCTAAAAGGCAGTTTTGCCCATCTTAGGGTGACTCTCAATGCTGAGACAAGAAGTTTACTGTAAAGAAAGATGTTTTAGCTAGGAATAGAGGTTTTCGAGATTAGCTGGGCTTACAAACTTTAAGTCAAAATTTTAGAGCTTTTTAAGAAAAAATTCTGGCTATTACTTTTACAATACAACTTTTTTTTAACTTTCTTTAGCTTTGACAATCAGATGTTATGTTTGTCTAACTTTTCTTGATTCCTTTCTTATCCATTTAATCTCTCTATCTACGTAACTGAAGAGAAGCATAATCTTATTCTCCCCTTTTTAAAAAAGAGATTTATAATTCTATCTGTAATAACACACACGTTTCATCTATTTTAAATTTTGTTCTTAAAAATGTAATCAAGTTGCTTTTTCTTTAATAGATTTTGTTTAATCTTTTCTGTGAGTCAAGAGTTTCAATTTTAGTAATCCAGCCCACAATTTTTAACATGATTCTGGTCCGTGGCAATATAGGAAGAGTAGACACTTGGGGGTCATACAGAAATGAGGGGGCTACCGTGATTGTTCCTTCCAGTTCTACAAAACATGCAGAAAGCCAACGAGCAGTGTGTTCTACCCCAGAGACTATATAAAGAAGAACACACTGTTGCCCCTCTTTTCTTAAATGAGTCCTCCCCACCCCAAAACCATGAAGTTTCCTGGAAAGAATCAGACTCAAGGAAAGGTGTGGTAGGATCACCACTTCAAAGGTCTGCAGCACCCACACAAAACGGAGGCATTCCAGATCTCATGGCATGGCACTGTTTAACCGCAGTCCTGAGATGCTGACCTCCTATCACTGAAGACAACTGACGAATTTATAAGGTGCTAGTTATTATAAGTGTATATATGTATTTGCTCATTTATTGGTTTATCTGCATGTTTATTTATGAAAACCAACCTTTGGCCTACAATAGACTTCAACTAAAAGCATCCCCTCACCAGATTTTCCCAATAGGCATGATATGGTTTGACTCTGTGTCTCCACCCAAATCTCATCTCTAACTGTAATCCTCAGGTGTTGAGGGAGGGATCTGGTGGGAGGTGATTGGACCACAGGAGTGGTTTCCCTCATGCTGTTCTTGTGATAGTGAGTTCTCATGAGATCTGATGGTTTAAAACTGGCAGTTTGCCCTGAGCCCACCCTCTCTCCTGCTGCCTTGTGAAGAAGGTGCTTGCTTCTCCTTGGCCTTTTGCCACGATTGTAAGTTTCCTGAGGTCTCCTCAGCCATGTGAAACTGTGAGTCAATTAAACTCCTTTTTTTCAAATAAATTACCGAGTCTCAGGGAGTATCTTTATAGCAGTGTGAGAACAGATTAATACAAGGTACCACAACAGCTATTTAAATCAAGAAAATGCATACAACCCTGAAAGCAAAGGTGGATAGGCAGCTTCATGGCAAGCTTGTTAAAAGTTTAAAAAGGAAAGTGTGTGTACTAATAAAAATTTCTTCCTTAAAACTGACGAAGACTAATAGTTCTGGCAATACGACAGACTAGAAAACCTAAAAGTTCTCCCTCTGCAAGTACTACATGATTCGGTCTCATAAAATCTGATGGTTTTAAAAACAAGAGTCTCCTTGCGCAAGCTCTCTCTTTGCCTGCTGCTATGCATGTAAGATGTGACTTGCTCCTCCTTGCCATTCCCCATGATTGTGAGGCTTCCCAGCCACGTGGAACTGAGTTCTCCATTAAACCTCTTTCATTTGTAAATTTCTCAATATGGAGTATGTCTTTATCAGCAGTGTAAAAACGGACTAATATATGTTCTGTTGGCCAGGCTTGAGTGCAGTGGCATGATCTCGGTTCACTGCAACCTCTGCCTCCTAGGTTCAAATGATTCTCATGCCTCAGCCTCCCCAGTAGCTGAGATTACAGGTGTGCATCACCACGCCTGCTAATTTTTGTATTTTTAGTAGAGACGAGGTTTCACCATATTGGCCATTCTGTTCTCAAACTCCTGGCCTCATGTGATCTGCCCATCTCAGCCTCCCCAGAGTGTTGAGATTACAGGCGTGAGCCACTGCACCCGGCCAGAAAGCCCAAAATATTAATAAGCTAAGTATCCAATTTAAAAAGTCAGAAATACAATAAACGAGCAAATCCAAAGAAAATAAAAGACAACAATAAAGATAAGAACAGAAATCAGTAAGATAAAATATAGGTCAAATACAGGGAATCAATACCCAAATTAGTTCTTTTAGAAGACTAACAAGATTGGCAAACCTCTGGAAAGTGCCTTCTAGCCAGCCAGTAAGAACTGCAGCTCCTCAAAGCTCAGCCCCAGGCCTTCTTCTCACCCTGTACTCTCTCCCTAGGAAATCTCAACCAAGCCCACAGCTTAAGTCACTAACCTACCTATATACTCATGATCACATTTATTTCTTCTTCTCAGAGCTTCTTTACATGAATGCTTCAGAGGCACCTCAAATTTACCTAATCTGGTCCCCAATTCTAGTGCCAGCTGGTATACAGATTTGTCAACACAGAAAAGAGAACTTTGACTAGTCTATTAATTTATGATTTATAGGAAAGTAACACCATAATTCCAATCTCCTTCCTACAAAATTATTGTGCCTAGTCTAGTAAGTTTCATTATTTTGCAAAATGTTTCCAAATAAACTTAATTAAAAAATTTATAATCAGCGATGTTAATTTTTAGTATTCTAATGCTAAGCAACAAATTTTTTCTGATTATCTACTATGTACTTAAAGATACCATAAGGCAATTATTCCTTCCAAAAGAGTACAACCACATCTAGGGTGTACTGGAGTGAAATAAACATGCTGTAAACTCTAAGACTGAAAGCAGAGGAGAAGTTTTAAATTTCTATATTTTAAAATATTACATCTCACATGCAGGAGAAAATAAAAATATTATCAGAATATTCCCCATCTTTTGAACTGACATATAGAAAATGGTATATCTGAAGCCAGATGAGGTGGCTCACTTTGGGAGGCCGATGTGGCCAGATCACGAGGTCAAGAGATCGAGACCATCCCGGCCAACAGGGTGAAACCCCATCTCTACTAAAAATACAAAAATTAGCTGGGTGTGGTGGCACGCATCTGTAGTCCCAGCTACTCCAGAAGCTGAGGCAGAAGAATCACTTGAACCCAGGAGTGGTGGTTGCAGTAAGCCGAGATCACGCCACTGAACTCTAGCCTGGCGACAGAGCAAGACTCTGTTTCAAAAAAAAAAAAAAAGAAAAGAAAAAGAAAATGGTTATATCTGAACACACATGAGTACTATAAAAGAGAATTCAAAGATGTAAGCTCCATGAGGGCAGAAATTTATTTGTTTATTGCTCTATTTCAAATTTCAAGAATAGTGCCCTACACAAAGGTGTTCAATAAACATTTGTTGAATCAATTAATGAATGAATTGTTACTATTATTCCTAGTATAAGAGATGTTTAAGGGATATAGCCCTTGAGGGTTCCAAGTGCCTGACACAAAGAAGGTGTTTAATAAACATTTGTTGAATCAATTAATAAATGAATTAATTAATTCTGTGATTATAGTAGTTGATTTCATACAACACCCCCAGGCTCAATGAATTTACTATTCATTTGCGCTCTTCTATCATTACATTATTTTAGAGGAAATGTCTAAAGAGGGCTTGAGGAAGAAACACAGACATATCCTGCCTTCAAACAGCACATGAAGCTATCCCAGCCAGTCCTGGACCCACGTGTTTGAAGCAGACTCCTCTTCGTGACAGACTAAAAGTCTGCTCTTTCATGCTGCATTTCTTCTGACTAAAGTTGACTCTCTGTTGGGAGTGTGAGCATTTGTCCCTCTCCCCTCATGAAAAGTATTTTAGGAATCTTGAAGGCCAGCACATGAAGTACATCTATCAAGGGGACCTGAAGAAGATGGAGGTCTGAGATAGACTGACAGGACACCAATGTCAGCATTATGTGAATTCAAATACACCGCCGTTAGGGAATGAGTCTATGCAAGGAACTTGGCCAGATAAACAGAGCAACATGACAGTGTCTGCTTTTCAAGAAACACATGCTCTGGTGGGGAAGACAGACACAGATGCAAGAAACTATCACAGGGCAGGCAACATGTGCTGTAAGAAAGTAAGCAGAATGATAATACAGCGCCAGGCCAGACTGCCACACTTATACGCTTGACTGACTTGATGACTACAAACAGACACTTACAGTGTGGTCTGGTCATAGCTAGATGACTAACATAGCATTACAAATTACACTTATGTAGAATTACTGGGAGAAAAGACACACACTGATGATAGCAGAAGGAACATAAAAATGTCTCTAAACGGTCTCATTTACTACCATATCCCAGGGCCTAGCACTGCGCATAGCAATAAATATACAACAAACTATTGGCAGACAAAGCTCTACCTTTGGTACTGGTGGGCTTGGTTGTTCTGGAGAAATCCTCTTGCGGAGAACAAATTTTAAAAGTTGAAAAAAAATGTTAAGAAGAATATGTTTGAAGATATTAGAAAGCACCCAAAGCAGCAAAGAATTGCAGAGCCAAGGTCCAGGTTGTGGGGAACTCAGAGATATAAGGCTTACACTTGGCACCACTTTTACTTATGAGGCAACTGTTTATTTCAAAATCACAGACAAAATGGCTAAAATGACAAGCAGAGTGCTGGGGGAAATGTTGACATTCAAGGCCTGGTAACTGCTCCAGGCTTCCAGTTGGAACCTTCAAGGGCTATATCCCTTACGCATCCCTTATACTAGGAATAATAGTAACAAGAAGCAGACCAGTCTTCACAAGGACTGAAACTTGGTCTCAATTTATCTCAATCCACAATTAAGTTACAGAGATATGCTCCTAGCCTACCTGCCTTCTCCTAAAGCTTCTCTGGAAAATGATAACATCAACCAGAGCCCTAGTTTTTCATAAGCAATGTCTCATACTCAAATAGACAATGTTAGGGAAGACCTGAATGAAAACCAAGAGAGAAAACAGACTTTAGAAATAAACCCACAGGGCATTCAGATAATGGTGATATCAGACATAAACTAAAATTAAGATGTTTAAGAAACTAAAAGGATATTGAACAATTTCAGCATAAAATAAAACTATAACAAAAATCAAATGGAAATTCGACTACTAAATAATAAAAATTAGCTGGCTTATCATGAGAGAATCAAGGAATTTTCTGGCATGGTTGTTGGACTTAACAATGGACGGATGTGTTGATATTATTAATTAGCCCACTTGGTTCTGTCTTCGAGCTGGCTTCCTACAGATCTTTACCTAGCCAAGAATACTGCTTAAGTTAATGAATGGTGAGACACATGTAACTATACACTAAGCTACTTTAAAGCTAAGCACAGTATACACAATTAGAATGGCTGCTACTTCACTTATTTTAAAACCCAAAATAGTTTTCAGTAGATTTTTTAAAATTATCTTATTTATTTATTTTGAGACAGAGTCCTGCCCTGTCGCCCAGGCTGGAGTGCAGTGGTACAATCTTGGCTCATAGTAACCTCCATGTTCCAGGTTCAAGTGATTCTCCTGCCTCAGCCTCCCGAGTAGCTGGGATTTTATAGGCCCACACCACCATACCTGGCTAAGTTTTGTATTTTTAGTAGAGACGAGTTTCTGCCATGTTGGCCAGGCTGGTCTCAAACTCCTGACCTCCGTTGATCCACCTGCCTCGGCCTCCCAAAGTGCTGGGATTACAGGAGTGAGACACCACGCTCGGCTAAAAATTATCTAGTGGACTGGTTTGAATGACACACATAGCTGGGCAAAATAAGGAAAAGGCCCCCACTGATTCGTACTCTGACTGTCCTTGCATGCTTTTGAATGAAAAGGGATTATTCTTTGAGGGATTGAGCCTTCCTCATTGAGCAGAATGGGAGAACTAGCCAGACCAGAGAATCAGCTGAGACCAATAAGGTGACAAAAGCTGCTGTCAGCTCATCCTCACACCTGGGCTCTCCATTCTTAAAATAGGACTTATCTCCCTCTTAATTTAAGACCTGTGACTGGCCTTTAAAATTTTTTTTTAATTATTTTTTAAAACAAGAAGAACTGCAATTTTGTTAATGTGTAGGCTCTAATTATGCCTGTTGGTAGTGTGTGTGTTCTCATTAACGACTTACCAAGATGATATTTGCATTGACTAGAGGCTTTAATTCTGGGATAGTGCTTCAGAGACACTTCAAAATCTTCATTGTGGCTACTAAGTGCTAAAAAAGAAAAGAGCCCTTCATTTGTGGTGAAACCATTTTATAATCTAGCTGGAATATTTTTTTTAGCAATCATTTAAGTTTGTAGGTATGCCAGAAAGATTTAACCAGCAGCTGACATGTTCTGGTCCATACTATAGCAGCTTGTGGTGCTGCAAACAAATTAACAGAATTACTCTTGGCACAGGGCAGCTGACAGGCAATCCTACCAGTACATGATGAGGCTCACTGATTTCCCAATCCACTTAGGACTACTACCATAATTTCTTAAACTTCAGATGTCCACAGGAAAAATCTAAGGGAAATAATCAGGACCAAAAGAGTTTCTTTGTGACATCAAGAGCAACTCAACATCTGATCCATTCAATATGTGATACAAATATAGTTTAATTCACTGAAGTGACTGGAGACAATAGCAAACAAACTCCCATTATTGAAAACTCATAGTATTTGGGGAAAGAGAACAAAAATAAAAACCTTTATCCCTGGGGGAGAGGCAGGAAAAGATGCTGCTCACCCTCACCCTTACACCAGGGAGAGCCAGGAGCACTGAATAGGTCCAACCCCTAAGTTCCAGGGACACAGTGCTTCCTACTACTAAATTAGAGCCCTTCCACCACTCTCTGTTCCCCAGGCTGACAAGTATTAAGTGAAAAGTAACAGAATAGTACTTCTGGGAGAGGGACAGAACAAGAACATGGAAAGAGGTCCTCTATGAGGGAGGTGCAAAGGGAAAACTGAAAGCTAAAGGGAGAGCAGATATTAAGGAGGAAAAAATGCACAAAATCCTCTAGCCAACCAGTCCTCATCTTAAACACAGGCATTACTAGAAGAACTTGAAAACTTTAATGCACTAAGGATAACCATAACAACTGCAAACCTTAAACCTTGCTCAATTCCCAACTAGAATAATTCAAATGCCCACAATGAAAGCAGAGTAAAAGAAAATGCTTGCCAACTCATAGACATAAAAATTGTTTGCCTTAGTATCTACTCTCCTATTCAGGTATCTGACTTTCAAAAACAAAAAATCATGAGGCATACAAAAAAGCAGAACAACATCATACACCTGAGAGACAGAGTGATCTTTAGATATGACTCCAATATTGGAAAAATCTGACAGTAAATTTAAACTAGCTATGATTAATACATTAAAGACTCTAATGAAAACTTTGGACAACAAGCAAAATCATATGGGTAATTTGAGCAGAGAATCAAAGACAATGCTAAAACTGAAAAACAAAGTAACAGAGATGAAGAATGTCTTTGGCTTATCAGCAGACTCAACACAGCTGAGGAAAGAATCTTTGAACTTGAAGGTTAGTCAATGGAAATCAGAGAAAATGAAAAACAAAGAGCAAGAAGACTGAGAATAATGAACAGAGCATCCAAGACTTCCAGTGAAAGTATCAAATAATCTAAAGTATGTGTAATTGGAACCTCAGAATTAAAAGAAACAAGGAATGGGGCAGAAGAAAAAACAAAAGAAATGATAACTAAGAATATTCCAAAACTAATGAGAATAACCAAATTCAATGTGCAAGAAGGTCAGAGAACACAAAGCAGAATATACACCTCTCCTTTCCAAAAACTTCCCAATTACCGATGTATACTATATTCAAATTGCTAAAAACAGAAGACAAAGAGAGATATTGAAAGCAATAAGGAAAAAGTCACATTATATATGTAAAAACAAAGATAATGTTTAATACAGACTTTTTGTTAGCCATAATGCAAGATAGAAGACAATGTGTGACATTTTTTAAGTGCTGAAAGAAAAACCTATCAACCTAGAATTCTATGCCCAATAAAAATATCTTTCAAAAATGGAGAAGAAATTAAAATTATTCTGAGAGAAACAACTTAGGAAATTCATTTTCAGCAGACCTAATCAATCTATAACAATTTTTAAAGAAAAGTCTTCGGGTAGAAGAAAAAATGATATCAGACAAAAAATTGGATCCACACAAAGAAACAAAGAATATGCTGGGTGCAGTAGTTCATGCCTGTAATCCTACCACTTTGGGAAGCCAAGGCAGGCAGATCACCTGAGGTCAGGGGTTCTAGACCTGCCTGGCCAACATGGCGAAACCCCATCTGTACTAAAAATACAAAAATTAGGCAGGCATGGTAGCACATGCATGTAATTAATTCCAGCTACTGGTGAGGCTGGGGCAGGAGAATCACTTGAACCCAGGAGGCGGAGGTTGCAGTGAGCCAAGATGAAGCCACTATACTCCAGCCTAGGCAACAGAGTGAGACTCTGTCAAAGAAAGGAAGAGAAAGAGAGAAAGAGAGAAGGAAGGAAGGAAGGAAGGAGGGAGAGAGGGAGGGAAGGAGGGAGGAATGGAGGGAAGGAGGGAGGGAGCAAAGGGAGGCAGGAGGGAAGGAGGGAGGGAGCAAAAGAAGGAAGGAGGGAAGGAAGGAAGGAAGACTAGAAATGAAATAATTGAAGGTAAAATAAATGTTTTCCTGTTTTTAATTGCTCTAAAATATAACAAAATACTCAAGGCAAAAATAACAGTAATGCATTATCAATGCACATATAAAAGTAAATGGACAACAATGGCACAAAGAATGTTAAGCAGTCTAATATTAGACAGTGGCCTCTGATTAACTAAGGATGCATACTCTAAATCCTATGGTTATCACTAAAGTTTTTTAAAAGACATTTAAATAATGAATCAATAGTGAGGATAAAGTGGAAGCATAAAAATGTTCCATTAACACAAAAGCAGAAAAAAGAAAGAGCAGACAGAACAAAGAGAAAACAGCTGTTATATTTTAGCCACCTGTATGAATAATCACGTTACAAGTAAATGATTTTAACACATCAAATAGAAGACAGATTGGAAGTTCTAGCCAGAGCAATCTGGCAAGAGGAAAAAAAAAAGAAGGTATCCAGATAGAAAAAGAAGAAATTGAATTATCTTTATTCACCAGTGATATTTTTCTATACCTAGAAAACCCTATGGACTCCATCGAAAGGCTCCTGAAACTGATAAATGACTTCAATAAAGTTTCAAGATACAAAATCAATGTAAAAAATCAGCAGCATCTTCATACACCAATAATGTTCAAGCTGAGAGCCGAATCAAGGACACAATCCCATTTACAATAGCCACCAAAAATCTAAAATATCTAGTAATACTTCTAACCAAGGAAGTGAAAGATCTCTATAAGGAAAACTAAAAAACACTGCTACAAGAAATCACAGATAACACAAAAAAATGAAAAAGTATTCCATGCTCATGGTTTGGAAGAATTAATATTGTTGAAATGGCCATACTGCCCAAAACAATCTACAGATTCAATGCTATTCCTATCAAACTATTGGCATCATTTTTTAGAGAACTAAAAAAAACTATTCTAAAATTCATATGGAACCACAAACGAGCCTGAATAACCAAAGCAATCCTAAGCAAAAAGAACAAAGCTATCAGGCTATAGGAACCAAACAGCATGATATTGGTACAAAAACAGACACATAGACCAACTGAACATAATAAAGAACCCGGAAATAAAGCTTAATCTCTACAACCAGTGGATTACCAGCAAAGTCAACAAAAATAAGCAATGGAGAAAGGACTCCTTATTCAATACACGGTGCTGGGAGAGCTGAAAGCCATATGCAGCTACATCCATCTGACCAGCAGGTACACCAAGCAGAGTAGAATCTCTCAAAAGCCACATACTAAAAATTTCATTCAATTGTGCCCTTTTAAAAAACATTTTAAAATACAGACATTGGGAATACTTATACACTACTGCTGGTAATGTAAATTAATTCAGCCCCTATGGAAAGCAGTCTGGAGATTGCTCGAAGTACTTAAAAGAGAACACTACCATTAGATCCAGCAATCCCATTAGTATAATCCTCAAAGGAATATAAATCATTCTACCATAAAGACACATGCACAGTTATATTTACCGCAGCATTATTCACGATAGCAAAGACATGGAACCAGCCTAGATGCCCATCCGTGGTAGACTGGATAGAGGAAACGTGGTACATATACAGCGTGGAATGCTATGCAGCCATAAAAAAGAATGAGATTATATCCTTTAAAGCAATATGGATGGAGCTGAAGGCTATAATCCTAAGTGAATTAACACAGGAACAGAAAACCAAATACTGGATGTTCTCACTTATAAATGGAATCTAAACACTGAATATACATAGACACAAAGACGGGAAGAACAGACATTTGGGGCCTATTTAGGGTGGAGGGTGGAGGAGGGTGAGGACTGAAAACCTATCAGGTATTATGCTGATTACCTGGGTGACAAAGTGATCTGTACACCAAACCCCCATGACGTGCCATTTACAGATGCAACAAACCTGCATATGTACCTAAGATAAAAGTTGAAAGGAAAAAGAAAGAATAAAAATACAGACACTGGGCCTGGTGCTGTGGCTCACCCCTATAATCCCAGCACTTTGGGAGAACGAGGCGGGTGGATCACAAGGTCAGGAGTTCGAGACCAGCCTGGCCAACATGGGAAAACCCCATCTCTAATAAAAGTACACACAATTAGCTGGCATGGTGTCACAGGCCTGTGATCCCAGCTACTCCAGAGTCGGAGGCAGGAAAACTGCTTGAACCTGGGAGGTGGAGGTTGCAGTGAGCTGAGATCATGCCGCTGCATTCCAGCCTGGGCGACACAGCAAGAGTCTGTCTCAAAAAAAGAAAGAAAGAAAGAAAGAAAATACAGACACTGTAACAAAATCAGACACAGGAAAATTATCTGAGATAGAAAGTGAGGGTCTGCCTATTTTCCTCCCATGAATTCAACCTTCCCTGTTAAACATTTAGATCTTTTTTTATAGTTTATACAAACACATATATAAATGATTTGGAATTTTTTTCTTTAAACAAAAATGATTTCCATTTTATATCTTGTTCAGCAATTTGCCCCTCACCCTTAATATGTCAAAAACACCTTTTGCAGCTGCATGCACCCCATGGATGGATGTGCCCACACTTAACCATTTCTTTATCTGCAGGCATTTAGGTTGTTTCCTATTTCTTGTTATGACCAACAGTGCTGTGATTGAATCCTTGCACCATATTACACACACACACACATACACACACACACGTACATGCTGCCTCCATGTATAGAGAGAGGCAGCATTTTTTGAAGCACAGATTACTAGAGCACAGAAATCGATAGTTTATTTTTCAATTACTAATTGCCAAATGATTCTCTCAAAGGTAGTACCAATTTACACTTGCAAGGACAACACAGAATACTCACTTCACCATGGCGTTTTTAATACCAGGTGTTGGCTCTTTAATCTTTGCTTATGTCAGAGGTAAAAATAATAGGCAGCTGCTCTTTTCTAAGAGTTCAGTAATTTGCTAAATTATTGAAGAGTGATGTACATACAGAAGAACATATATGGTGAGTGCACAGCCGGGTGGGTTTTTACACAAAGGGCATGTGTAGGCAGCAAAGAACCCTTCCCAGGGACCACCTCCACTAGGCCTCACAGTGAGTGGGATCCTCCCACCACCACCGCCAGGGTAGCCACGGTCTCCACTTCCACAGCCACCTGTTATTTTATTTTTTATTTCTCTAAATGCTACTGAGATTTATCCTCTTTCCACATGCACACCAATTATCTGGTTTTCCTCTTCCTAAATTGCCAGTTCCTATATTTTGCCCATTTTTCTATTGGGGCATTTGTTTTTCTCTTACTGAGTTCTATTTTTTAATATGATGCAGGCACTGCAAACATTTTTCTTGGTCGGCTGCTTATCTTCTGATTTTGTAAATACTACCTCCTGCCCCATAGAGGTTCAGTGTTTACAAACCCAGCATTTGTTCTCACTTTGTGAGGCCCTCCTACTTCCATGTTTTGGGACCTATGCTACCTTCTAGAACATTTTAGCATTTCTTAAATATGTATTTAATCCATCTTGTATTTACTTTTTTCATGTCTACTTTTATAGGCAGTATGAAGTAAAACGTATTAACCTTTATTAAAAAGACCTGGCAGCTCCGGATGCCAATCTTCCTTCAGGCAGCAGGCTCCAGAGCTGGGGTGAAGGCTGGCGCTACACACCAGGCAGCCAGTGGTCTCACTTCTACCAACTCAGAACCAAGTGGAGAAACAGCCAGACACAAAAAGCCACAACACAGCATGACTCACCCCATCTCAGGATCATGAAAATGGCTCAGGGGTGGGAGAAAACTGGTTGATTCTGGTGGGAGTGGGGCAGGAATCGATCCCCAAGGCCTCACAGAAAGAAACACTCTTGGGACTGGGCGTCTAAAGTGAACAGAACGTCTCCTGAGAGAGGAAAGCAGTACCCAGAGCTGCGGAGGTGCCATGCCATCTCCCTAAGCACAGGGGTGCTTTTGGGCCTCCAGGGCCTCAGCATGGTGGGAGGAGGAGGTGGGAGGACAACCTTGTGGGAGGGATGGGGTGGGAAGACGGTCTGGTGGGAGTAGGGAGCAGGAGGAGGGGGCAGGAGGACGATCTGGTGGGAGAAGATAAGGCGGGAGGATAGCCTGGTGGGAAGGATGGGATGGGAGGACGGCCTCGTGGGAGGAGATAAGGCAGGAGGACAGCCTGGTGGGAAGGATGGGGCAGGTGGGCGGCGTGGTGGGAGGATATACGGCTGGAGGCTGGACGGTGGGGAAGGAGGGGGCTGGAGGACGGCCTGGTGGGAGGAGATAAGGCGGGAGGACGTCCTGGTGGGAGGAGATACGGAGGGAGGACGGCCTGGTGGGAGGAGATAAGGCAGGAGGATGGCCTGGTGGGAAGGATGGGGCAGGAGGACGGCCTGGTGGGAGAAGGGGGTGGGAGGAGCACCTGGTGGGAGGGATGGGGTGGGAGGACGGCTGGTGAGATGATGGGGTGGGAGGATGGCCTGGTGGAAGGGATACAGTGAGAGGATGACCTAGTGGGAGGAGGGGGCAGGAGGAGGGCCTGGTGGGAGGGATGGGGTGGGAGGAGGGCCTGGTGGAAGAATGGGCAGGAAGACAACCTGGTGGAAAGAGGGGGTGGGAGGAGGGCCTGGTGGGAGGGATGGGGTGGGAGGACTGCGGGGACACTTCATGGAGGGCCCCAGCAGCACTGGAAGAGCCCACCCTTCGTCCTGAAGACAGGCAGAAATGACAAAAGGCTTTGAAACAGGGCACAGGGATCAGAATGCCCATTTAGAAAGAATCTAAAGCAAGTGGCAAAAGAGAAAAAGAAATGGTGGTGGGCTCCAGAACGACTCCAGGAAGTAGGACCCTTCCACAGCTCTGAGGGATGTCGGGGGTCGCGGGTGGAGGAGAGCCCAGGCTCCCGGCTGGGGCGGAAAGTGAGGGCGGGGGTATGGCGGTTCAGATGACTGTTAGGACACGATTTCAGCACTCATACAATAAAAGCAATGACCAAATCTGTGGCCTGAGAATAGGAACAAAATAAACTATGACAGGTTTGAGCATTACCCTAAAGGAAGCTCTGGAATCCAGCCAGGCCTGTTAGAAAGAGAATGGCATTTTAATTGACTTGCCAGTGTGAGTATTTTCTTGGCAGCCCCCATTATCTAGGATGCCATTACATACCAACACAAGCCATTTAGCAGCCTGCATTTAAAATAACAACTAAGTAGTTGTTTCACTCTTGGCCATATTTCCAAGGAGAGATCACAAGTTTCGTCCACCTGGCTTTGTTCAGGCCTGTGGCTACTGCCTCAATCCCAAGCTCTCATCGGAACGGCAGTTTACCTGGAGACTTAAGTTTAGCGCTTCAGCTTCCTGAGAGGAGGCTGCTAAGTTTGACTTGATTCTCTCCTAAGGCAGCAAGCATATGACATAGGTTTTCCAATACCTACAGGAATCGCACCTTCCCACTGCCTTAATGACTAGCCAAACATGCCTAAATTGCACTTAAATGTGAAATAGCATACATAAAACTACTAGCATAAGAAACTCTAAAAATCAACCATTATCATTGCCAGTATCTCCCCGCAATTCCAGCAGTACCTGGTACGCAGTAAGCACTTTATACGCCTTTTCACTTAACTCTCAAAATAATCTATACTTAGTTTACCCACATTTTGTAAGTGGGAAATCTGTTTAGCAAGCTCGTGTAAGTAAGAAGGAAAGGCAGCTGACCCTGAAGCCAGATCTGCCACCTCCCAAGCCTCAGTGTGGATGCCTGCCAGCCCCACTCCCACCCATGCAGGCAGCCCACAGGAGACCTGCATGTCACAACTGCCAGGAACCTGCACCAAAGGCCTTTTAGAAAATAAGCATAGCATGCTTTTATCTCTACAAAAGTAATATGTGCTCATTGTCAAAAACTTAGACAAACCTCACCCAAACTCCACCTCCAAGAGATAACCAGTACTGATGCTTGAGTTTTTTCCCAATGTCTTACCCTGAAAACACAGATCACTATACATGCAGACTAGTAGTCTTACTCCAAGTAAAATTAAGACACACAGTGATTGATTTTTCTCAAGAAAAAAAATCTAAGACTCCTTCTCTGATACGTCGCTCTAGGAAGCCAACTAGCATTAACAGTCTCAATAACTTCCGTCTCATGAGCTTTTACCCTCATCCTCCAACAGGCTGGAGAAATTTTACCACCCCCTTTCTGAACTAGGTATTCAATTGACTTATTGGGGAGACTTCTAAAAGACAAATGTGACCCATGTACTTTCTATATTGAGAGCCTCTTCCTGCCCTTTTTTTAAACAAGGGCAGGTAGCTCCTTGTCCTACACAAATTCAAACCATGACCTATCATTTCACATTCAACAGATTGGAAAAACTAAATTATCTGATGATACCAAGTGGTGTTGAAGAAGATATGGAGAAATGAAAACCCAATACATTTGGAAATGTATAAAATGACACATTTTGGACATTATGACATTATTCGAAGATGTAGTAGTACTGAAAACGCACAAATCCTACAAGCCAGAAATGCTACCTCTCTATGTCCATGCAGAGAAGAACCCTCAGAAGGAAGCTGCTGAATGCCCGAGGGAGAGCCACTCTATGCAAAAGCAAGACACGAAAATGAGCCAGGTGTCCATCAAACGGACACCATGTCACTTGTGCCTATGACTATTAACTGACATTAAAATAGATAAAACTAACACGAATTAAAAGGTGTTAATGTGTCAATCAGACCAGATCTCAAAAAGCATATGACTGAATGAAAACAAGCAAATTGCAAAAATATAACATTTCTGTAATATAAATATGTTCATCATACAAGTTAAATGCAGGAGTTCGACACCAGCCTGGCCAACATGGTGAAACCTCATTTCCACTAAAAATACAAAAAGTAGCCAGGCGTGGTGGCACGCCTGTAGTCCCAGCTAATTAGGAGGCTGAGGCAGGAGAATCGCTGGAACTCAGGAGGCGGAAGTTGCAGTGAGCCGAGATCATGCCATTGCACTCCAGTCTGGGTAACACAGTGAGACTCTGTCTCCAAAATAAATAAATAAATAAATAAAATTTGAAACACACAAAATAGTATTACTGTTATTTGCTGATTCTCAGAAATATGTACTAAAAGTATAAAAGTATGGATAGGAGCCCCATCAAATTTGTGGCAATGGTTGCCTTTAAGGAGGAGGAAGAAGGAGAAACAGTCTTGGGGAGGGCTTCACCAGGAATTTCAATTATTAAATCTATTCTTGTGGCCAAGTGCAGTGGTTCACACTTATAATCGCAGCACTTGAAGAGGCCAAGATGGGTGGATCAGCTGAGGTCGGGAGTTCAAAACCAGCCTGACCAACATGGAGAAACTCCGTCTCTACTAAAAATACAAAATTAGCCAAGCGTGGTGGTGCATGCCTGTGATCACAGATACTTGGGAGGCTGAGGCAGGAGAATTGCTTGAACCCGGGAGGCGGAGGCTGCAGTCAGCCGAGATCCTGCCGTTGCACTCCAGCCTGGGCAACAAGTGTGAAACTCTGCTAAAAAAAAAAAAATCTATTTTTGTGTGAGAATCAGCCATTCATAACTTTTGGCCATCTTAATAGTGGGTTGTTTGTGTCCTTGATTTGTAACAGTTATTTATATATTAGCCTTTGGAATTTTTTTTTACTGCCATCAGTGTCTTTCCAATCTGTCATTTGCTGACTTTGTTCATTGTGTCTGCCTCACAGAAGTACATTAATCTGAGGTAGATTTGTCACTTTTGCCTTAGATTTCATTTGGTGTCAGAAAAAGCTTTAAAACTTTCAAGAATATAAAACATTCCTTCAGGACAAAAACATGCTACACACAGCCACCTTCACACATCCCTGAAAGAAAAGCTCTGTACCTTTTTCAAAGCCACTTTGATGATGTTTTCTGACCATAAGTCCCTTCACTGGAATCCTTTAGTCAATTAAAAAGACTTTAGGAGCCGGATGTGGTGGCTCGCACCTGTCATCCCAGCACTTTGGGAGGCCGAGGCAGGCAGGTCATGAGGTCAGGAGTTCGAGGCCAGCCTGATCAACATGGTGAAGCCCAGCCTCTACTAAAAATACAAAAATTAGTGCCTGTAGTCCCAGCTACTCAGGAGGCTGAGGAAGCAGAATCGCTTGAACCCAGGAAGCGGAGGTTGCAGTGAGCCGAGATAGTGCTACCACACTCCAGCCTTGGTGACAGAGCGACACTCTATCTCAAAGAAAAGACTGTAAATATTTCAATTTAAATTTGTTCTTATTTTTAGAAAAGATACACCAACAACTCCATAGTAGTTCAAGTAGAGGAGCAGAATAATTTATTTAGCAGTCCTGTACAAGTCCTGTAAGGCTAAACAGGATCTCCAGCTTAAGGATATCAGACTTTTAAATATCCCAACTATTCTCTAAGCATACCCAGAAGTGGTCTAAAGGACAGATAAACAAAGTTTCACAGCAGGAAATAGCTTGGGACTAAGCAAAAAACTAAACTGAGTCACAAAACCTGCAACTACTCCCCACTCCCTGCTGAGTGACCCTGGGCAAGTCACTTGACCGCTATGATCTCTGAACACCAGAGAAACAAATAACAGACTTTAAGCCATGAACCAAAACACAAGATGTCAAAGGTGCCCTGGGGTTGGGCTCCTTCCTAGGAGCTCCTCAGAAGTAATTTGGAGGTTAGGTTTCATTTTCTCCCCTATGGAAGGAAAGAGCCACGCACAAACTGTTGAAAAGCATCACTGCTGGGTCTTGGAGAGGACAATGACAATAATCCTTGAGCAAGGGCAAGAGAAAACAGAGGCAGGCACCGGTCACCCCGCAGCTTGGCAGGCTCCAAGAGGGCGGATTCGTGCCACTCCCGAATTCTGCAGTATTGTTTTGAAGATCCTCCTTTTGGCAAAGACCTGGCCCTGAGCCACCGGGAGTTTATCAGAATGCTGGCAGTAACAGTATGACATGCTGCTATAGTTTGGATATTTGATCCTCCAAATCTCATGTTAAAATGTAATCCCCAGTGTTGGATGTGGGGCCCAGAGGGAGGTGTTTGGGTCATGGGGGTGGATTCCATATGAATAGATTAATGCCTTCCTAGAGGGGGCTGTGAGTGAGTTCTCGCTCTATTGGTTTCCATGAGACCTGGTTGTTTGAAAAAAAAAAAAAGAGCTCATCACCTCCCTTCTCTTCCTCTCACCATGTGATCTCTGCACACTCCAGCTTCCCTTCACCTTCTGCCATGGGTGAGAGCAGCCTAAGGTACTCGCCAGAAGCTGGGTAGATGCTTACACCAAGCTTCTTGAAGAGCCTGCAGAACCAAGAGTCAAATAAACATCTTTGCTTTATAAATTGCCCAGCCTCAGGTACTCCTTCGTAGCAACACAATGCACTTGGATACACGTCTTCTTACAGGCATGACCTTACAGTCTTCCATATCCCCCAATCTCCAAACAGAGGGAATGGGGAACTCTTAAGCGTTAAGGTCCACAGGAAATAAATAAAAAGATGGGCAAATCTGACTGCATTGAAAACATTTTTAAGTATGTACACAAAAGGATACCATAGACAGGGGCAGCTGGCAAAATGCGATCAGAGAGTAAAGGATTTAGCATCTAAAATTTTGAAAGAATTACTATAAGTCAGTGAAAGAAAAGTTAAAAGATTTTGTTTAAATGGGCAAAGTGTCTAACAGATACGTCACATACACACATGCACGCGTGCGCACACACACACACACACAAGCAGAGGAAGCTCAAATACACAAGTCCTTGAATACAAGGAAATGCAAACTAAAAGAGTGAGTTATCATTGCATACACATCAGACCGGCACAAACTTAACTGTCTCTCGTATGGTTCTGGTGAGAAAATAAACTGGGATACTGCTTTGGAAAATTGCGTGTGTGTGTGTGCGTGTGTGTGGTTGAAGTTGCACCTGCTATACAAGACAGACAGTCTATGCTTAATTACAAACTCTAAATATGCACATGAATGTAAGAAGAGATGTACAGGAATACACATAGCAGCACTCTTTATAATTCAACATTGTTAATAATATTTATACATCCATCAACAGGGAAATAGATATATCAATTGTGTAATATTTGTATGAAACACAACACTGAATGAAAACAAGCTGCAGAATAAGTCACACAGAATAACATTTAAATAAAGTTCAAAATCCCACAGTACTATACTATGTATATTTTTAAAATTTATTTATCATACTTTAAGTTCTGGGGCACATGTGCAGATTGTGCAGGTTTGTTACATAGGTATACACGTGCCATCGTGATGGTTTGCTGCATCCATTGCCCCATCATCTACATTAGGTATTTCTCCTAAGGCTATCCCTCCCCAATCCCCCCACCCTCTGCTATTTCTCCCCTAGCCCTACAACCTCCAGGCCCCAGTGTGTGATGTTCCCTTCCCTGTGTCCGTGTGTTCTCATTGTTCGACACCCACCTATGAGTGAGAACATGCGGTATTTGGTTTTCTGTTCTCGTGTCAGTTTGCTCAGAGTGATGGTTTCCAGTTTCATCCATGTCCCTGCAAAGGACATGAACTCATCCTTTTTTATGGCTGCATAATATTCCATGGTGTATATGTGCCACATTTTCTTTATCCAGTCTATCATTGATGGGCATTTAGGTTGGTTCCAAGTCTTTGCTGTTGTGAACAGTGCCACAATAAACATATGTGTGCATGTGTCTTTATAACAGAATGATTTATAATCCTTTGGGTATATACCCAGTAATGAGATTGCTGGGTCAAATGGAATTTCTATTTCTAGATCCTTGAGGAATCGCCACACTGTCTTCCACAATGGTTGAATTAATTTACACTCCCACCAACAGTGTAAAGGGTTCCTATTTCTCCACATCCTCTCCAGCATCTGTTGTCTCCTGATTTTTTAATGACCATCATTCTAACTGGCGTAAGGTGGTATCTCAATGTGGTTTTGATTTGCATTTCTCTAATGACCAGTGATGATGAGCTTTTTTTCATATGTTTCTTGGCTGCATAAATGTCTTCTTTTGAAAAGTGGCTGTTCATATTCTTACCCACTTTTTGATGGAATTGTTTT
>CAUYQU010002585.1:0-45935 GCA_963574635.1 Cheracebus regulus | reverse complement strand
GGACGCCCCTTCCCCACAGAGCCGGACCTTCCCGGGTTCGCTGTGCTTGCTGTGAAACTCTCAGTCCGCAGCGCTTCCAATTGCTGTTTTCCTTGTGGGGATGGGACCAGCCGAGCCCGTCCGTCCCGTATACTCCGCACCTGGAAGCGCCGCGCTGGGGCGCCGACAAAACTGCCGCGCTGGCCAAAAGAGTCGCGCTGGCAACCCGCGTGGCTCCTCTGCCGGGAATCTCCTGGTCTGTGGGCAACAAAAATTCGTCTGAAAGTGCGGCGTCCACTCGTTCTCTGCGCTTTCTCTGGGAGCTACATTCCTGAGCTGTTGCTAATCAGCCATCTTGGATCTCTCTCCCTTTCTTTTTTTTTTATTTTTAGACAAGGTCTCACTCTGTCACCCAGGCTAGAGTGCAGTGACAGGATCATGGCTCACAGCAGCCTTGACTTTCCAGGCTCAGGTGATTTTCCCACCTCAGCCTCCTGAGTAGCTGGGACTACAGGTATATGCCACTATGTCTGGCTAGATTTTTTAATGTTTTTTTCGAGACAGAGTTTTGCCATGTCACCCAGGCTAGTCTCAGACTCCTGGGTTCAAGTGATCTTCCTGCCTCAGCCTCCCAAAGTATTGGGATTACAGATGTGAGCTACAGCCCCCAGCCAATGGCCTGATTTTCAGAGGAGAATCAACATCATACGCTGATGGGTTCAGAAGGATGTTGGCGACAGTGAGCTCTGCATCTACTAGGTGGCCACACGGGCCTTGCTGACTACATAGTATGGCTTCTCTGGCTAGTCCTAAGATCCTTCATGTGCTAGTTGCAGTGAACAATGCTTTAATCTCCTTATGAGTCGGCCACATGACTTGGGCAGTAGAAATCATTAATATCCTACTCAGTCGGGCGTGATGGCACGTACCTCTAGTCTCAGCTATGTGAGAGGGTCACTTGAGCCCAGGAGTTTGAGGTTACAATGAGCTATGATTATGTCACTGCACCCCAGCCTGGGTGACAAAGTGAGACCTTCTTTTTTTTTTTTTTTTTTTGAGAGGGAGTCTTGCTCTGTTGCCGGGCTGGAGTGCAATGGTGCGATCTTGGCTCACTATAACCTCCACCTCCCGGGTTCCAGCAATTCTCCTGCCTCAGCCTCCTGAGTAGCTGGGATTATAGGTCCCTGGCACCATGCCTGGCTAATTTTTATATTTTTTAGTAGAGATGGGGTTTTACCCTGTTGGTCAGGTTGGTCTTGAACTCCTGACTTCATGATCTGCTGCCTTAGCCTCCCAAAGTGCTGGGATTACAGGCACGAGCCACTGTACCTGGCCTGACCCTGTCTCTTTCATTTCTTCATTTTATTCTGTTAGTAAGTTGCATATAAATATACCAAGTGCATCTTTTTTTAAGGAATAAGACTAAGACGGTTAGTCATGCACAGTGGCTATAGATTCTCAGTGCTGGTCGTTGTGTGAGAAAGTGCTGGGTAGACGGGATTGTAAGATGAGGGGCCCTGTGAAGAAGTAGTGAAAGGCATGGATTAGCTGGTGGGAGAAGAGGGAGACAGGAAGGGTGGGGATGAAGCAGAGAGGGCTTTGAAACTCCGTGGCAGGAAATTTCTGTGGTGCCTACAGCATAGAAGGACCCAAGTTGACAGGCGTGGAGGGTCCTGGGGGGACCCGGAAGAGAGGTGGCCAGGGTCCACACTGCCTGTCGCTTAGGTTGACATGGAAAGAAGAGGTAGTTCCGTCTGGAAACGCGGCGAAAAAGAAAAAGAAAAAAAAAAGGAAAGAAGAGGTAGTAGAGTGAAGAGGGAAGGGATGAGAAAATGGGCTTTGAGCATGTTTTAGGAATGGAGGAATGTTAGAGGAGTAATCACAGAAGATCACAGCTTGACAGATGCTGCCTGAGTTTAACTTACTTGGCAATGGACCAAAATCAGCTGGGTTGGAACCATGTTGAGAACTGTGGTATGGGTGCTCCACTCTCAAGCGAGATCCATTTCAGTGATGTCTGTGCCTAGTGGGCGTTGAACTTTAGGGCATGGAGAATGGCTATTTTGGACTGCAGAGAACGGGAGGAGATTGAAGGAATCAGGTGTGTCCGGCTCTCCTTGGAGCCAGGCCATGGGAAACTTTGTAAGGACAGAGGCCCTGGTGAACTTGGAAGGATTTTGTTTCTTTTGGGCATGCAGGTTTTGGAGTCTGAGCAGAATTGCTGGAGAGTTATATGAGAAGATGTGCTGGCAGTGGGCTATACCATTTCTCCCCCTCCCCAGCCCCTCCGCCCAGCACTCAGTCACGTACCTTCTAGAAAATACACCTTTGTACCTGTGTCTGTTATCGTACCCTCTTTCTGAAACCCATTTGCAGAATCCAGGCCTTTAGGAAACCTTTGCTATGGCAGACTTATTTATATCTGTAAATTATTTAATATTTATATCTGTAACTGAGAATCTGATACCATAGACTCAGAATGGATTTTGGAGTTTAAAGATGTTAAAATGGGTAATTTTTAGAGAATGTGTTCATTCATGTGACAAATCTGGATGCCTCTGATGTGCTCAGCCTGTTGTAGGCGTGGGCGGCTCAGCCACAAACAACAGAGAAAAACCCCATCCTTGTGGAGCCTAGGTGCGTTTGGGGAAAACATGTTTAGACAGAAGTGAAACATAATAGCCTTTCTAATGTTGAAAAGTGCCGAGCAGAAAATTTAAGCATGGGCAAGGGCGAAAGGTGAGCCTCCTAGGGTCAGTGTGGCTGTTTCTGGATATGCTTTGCAGGTTGAAATAACAGGACTTGCTGATGCTTAGATATGTCATATCTAAGAGTGACAAAGGAGAGATGGCCTCCAGGGTCACCTGAAGATTTTCTTTTTTTCTTTGGAAAATCTGGGCAGGGGGAAAGATGTGATGGCTGACAGCTGAGAGGGAGAAGCTGGGAGGAACGGGACTTCTTGTGGGATGATAAGGTGTTCTGTTTTGGACATTGTTTAGTTTGATAGGCTTATCAGATACCCAAGAGGAGGAGGTGTTGAATCAGCAGTTGGTTATGAGTCAGGGGTATTGTATGTGCCCATAGGCACTAGCCATGTTTTTTAGCAAAATTATGACCATCATGTCAGAAAACTATTTCATATATATAAAGATGTTTAAAGCTTATTAAGACCAGGTTTAGAAAAAAGCATATAACACTCTGAGAAATTCTGTGTGCAGTGTCAGGTAGAAAGGAAAATGTTATCCAGTTTTGTCTATAAAAGCCCTTTAGGCCAGGTACAGTGGCTCATGCCTGTAATCCCAACACTTTGAGGGGCTGAGATGGGAGGATTACTTGAGGCCAGAAGTTTGAGACCAGCCTGGGCAACATAGTGAGACTTCGTCTTTACAAAAATATACTTTAAAAAAATAGCCGGGCATGGTAGCATGTGCCTTGTTATCCCAGCTACTAGGGAAGTTGAGGTGAGAGAATCACTTGAGCCTGGGAGGTTGAGGCTGCAGTGAGGTGTGATTGTGCCACTGCACTCCAGCCTGGGTGACAGAGTGAGACCCTCTCTCTCTCTCTCTCTCTCTCTCAAAAAAAGAAAAATCCACTTAATACAAAAATTTCCATGAGGGCATTGCCCATATTTGGAAGGAACTCTTAACCTTTCCTTTTATTACATTTATATGGAGACTTGTCTCTGAAGATGGGTTTTAGAGTTTAACTGTATTAATTTGAGTATTTTTTTTCTTTTTTTGAGACAGAGTCTCGCTCTGTCACTCAGGCTGGAGTGCAGTGGCACAGTCTCAGCTCACTGCAACTTACGCCTCCTGGGTTCAAGCGATTCTCCCTGCCTTAGCCTCCCGAGTAGCTGGGATTATAGGCTCCTCCGCCACCATGCCCAGCTAATTTTTGTACTTTTTTTTTTTTTTGAGACAGAGTCTCCCTCTGTCGCCAGGCTGGAGTGCATTGGCACAATCTCGGCTCACTGCAACAAGCAATGACTCCCTGTTTCAAGCAATTCTCCTGTCTCAGCCTCCTGAGTAGCCGGGATTACAGGCACACACCACCATGCCCAGCTAATTTTTATATTTTTAGTAGAGATGGGATTTTACCATGTTGGCCCGGATGGTCTCGAGCTCCTGACCTCAAGTGATCCACCCACCTCGGCCTCCCAAAATGCTGGGATTACAGGCGTGAGCCACCGTGCCCAGCCAAATTTTTGTACTTTTAGTAGAGATGGGGTTTCACCGTGTTAACCAGACTGGTCTTGGACTCCTGACCTCAAGTGATCCACCCACCTCGGCCTCCCAAAATGCTGGGATTACAGGCGTGAGCCACCGTGCCCAGCCAAATTTTTGTACTTTTAGTAGAGATGGGGTTTCACCGTGTTGACCAGACTGGTCTTGGACTCCTGACCTCAAGTGATACACCCACCTCGGCCTCCCAAATTGCCAGGATTATAGGCGTCAGCCACTGCACCAGGCCACCTTTGGGGATTTTTGGAGGATGTGTTCATTCATGTGACAAATCTAGGTGCCTTATATGTACCCAGCATTTTGTAGGTATGGAGGACTTGGCAGCAAACAACACAGGAAAACCCCATCCTGTGGAGCCTTAGATGCTCTGGGGGGAAAACATGATTCTAAAAAAAGTGAAATGTAATAGCCTTTCAAATGGTGACATATACTACAGAGAAAATTTCAGTGTGGGTAAAGTCAGAGGGTGAACCCCATGGGAGAGTCAGTGTGCAAAATGGAAACTCAGCATCATTTTTTCAATGGAGCTGTTTGGAGAAAGCCCGGGGCAGACATGGTTGGCCGTGTGCTAACCTTTCTATGGTGGAGGCGTGGGGAGGGGAGAGGCATTCTCAGGTGTTTTCCGTAGAAACACAGGAAGGTGAGGAGGAACGGTGGAAACTGAATGAGGAACAAAAGGCATTCGGATTTAAAGATAACAAGATTAGAAGTTCAGAGTCTAGGGTGGTCACCAGACAGCAGATACTATTTAAAGTTAGTGTTGAATTCCTGGCACCAGAATTCTAGTCCTTTACTATTTTGTGGCTCCCAAATGGTGAAAGTTCATGAAGGAAGCATTAAGCCTATCTAGTTAAAGTCCTGTGTATCCATTTATCTCTCCCTATAGATGTACGGTAGTCTCCCCAGTCCGAGGAGGCGGTGGGACTACCATCATCCAAGACCCTCAGGGGCTGCCTAAAGCCATGGGTAGTACTGAACCCTGGTGGTTTTTTCCCCCGACTTACGCATATCTTTTTTTGTTTATTTTGTTTTTGAGACAGAGTCTCACTCTGCCGCCCTGGCTAGAGTGCAATGGCATGATCTCAGCTCACTGCAATTTCTGCTTCGCCGGTTCAAGCAGTTCTCCTGTTTCAGCCTCCCAAGGAGCTGGGATCACAGGTGCCTGCCACCACACACCGGTAATTTTTGTATTTTTAGTAGAGATGGGTTTTCACCATGTTGGCCGGGCTGGTCTCGCTCGAACTGCTGACCTTTGGTGATCCACCTGCCTCGGCCTCCCAAAGTGCTGAGATTACAGGCATGAGCCACCATGCCCGGCCCTACTTACACATATCTATGGTAAAGTTTAATTTATAAATTGAGCACAGTAAGAGAATAACCATAATAATAGAATAATTACAACAATATACTCTTTACTATTTCATGGATAGAAGTTTCACTCTTTTTTTTTTGTGAGACAGAGTCTTGCTCTCTTGCCAGGTGCCAGGCTGGAGCGCAGTGGCGCAATCTCAGCTCACTGCAACCTCTGCCTCCTGGGTTCAAGTAATTCTCCTGCCTGAGCCTCCTGAGTAGCTGGGACTACAGGGACGTGCCACGACACCCCGCTAATTTTTGTATTTTTTACTAGAGACAGGGTTTCGCCATGTTGGCCAGGATGGTCTCTATCTCCTGCCCTCGTGATCTGCCCGCTTCGGCCTCCCAAAGTGCTGGGATTACAGGCGTGAGCCACCACGCATGGCCAGAAGGTTCACTCTTAAACCAGATCTCAGCAACCTCAGCAGATGATTCTTTTTTTCTTTTCTTATTGGCTTGAGAACTTTCACCTTTTCGTATAAAGGAAGGCCTTTGTGGCTTCTCCTTGGCATATCCAAATGGCTAGCATCCTCATGCTTGCTCTTTGGGGACCATTATTAAATAAAATAAGGGTGACTTGAACACCAGTATTGTGATGCCACGACAATAGATCTGATCACCCAGGTGGCTACTAAGTGACTAAGGGTGGGTGGCATATGCAGCGTGGAGACGCTGGACAGAGGGAGGATTCCCATCCTGGTGAGTCTCTGGGAGATTTCATCATGCTACTCAGAATAGCCTGAGATTGAAGCCTTAGGAATTATTTCTGGAATTTCCCATTTAATCTTTTCAGTCAGCCATGGGCAGCTCAACCTGTGGAAAGCGAAACCGTGGATATGGGGGATGACTGTATAGCATCACGAGACACGAGTGAACTCCTTCAGTGGGCTGCCATAGGGGATTTCACTCAATGTGCCCTTAGCCTTCCTTGTTCTCTAAGCTCTCAACTAAGCTCGCAGCTTTGACCTTCACCCTCGTGGGTCTGAGCACACACCTGCTTTCTCACTTGCCTTGTGCACCCCGTGTTTCCAGGGCTAAGTTCAGGAGGTATAGAGCAGACATGACCTTCCCTCCCACGTCTCTTCCTTTAGTATTGTTTATTTCTAATAAAGGTGGAGAAACTTTTCTTCTTTGACAGACTATAATTTTAGGGTTACACAAATGCATGAGCCATTGAAAAAGGTTTTATTGGGCTTGGCTTCTGAAGAATAAAAAATATTGAATTTGTCCATTAAAGAGAGAACATTCTTGATTCAACGAGTATCAAGTAATGAAATAATATTTTAGTTCCATCTTGGCCAGTGGTTACAAAAAGGTCAGGAAGAAGGAGAAGAAGAGAAATAGAAGGGGTCTCAAGGAGTTAAGGAGACAGAGAGCTGAAAGGGAAAAAAGGGAAAGAGGGAAAGGGAAAATGAGGGGATTTACCAAAGATAGATTTTATTTCCTCCTCTGCTTGTAGATACGGGGAACATGAAGCTCGTAGAAACTGAGTACTTTGGTCAGTATCACAGAGATGAGGAGCTGGGACCTGGGATTTCCCCCTTATAACACATTAAGAAGCCACTATTGGCTGAGCTTGGTTGCTCATGCCTGTAGTCCCAGAACTTTGGGAGGCCGAAGTGGATCACTTGAGCCCAGGAGTTCGATATCATCCTGGGCAGCATAGAGAGACCCAGTCTCTCTCTCTCTTTTTTTTTTTTTGAGATGGTTGCTCTTGTTGCCCAGGCTGTAGTGCAATGATGCAACCTTGGCTCACTGCAACCTCCGCCTTCCAGGTTAAAGCGATTCTCCTGCCTCAGCCTCCTGAGTAGCTAGGATTACAGGCATGCACTACCATGCCATGCCTGGCTAATTTTGTATTTTTAGTAGAGACAGGGTTTCTCCATGTTGGTCAGGCTGGTCTTGAACTCTTGACCTCAGGTGATCCACCTGCCTTTGCATCCCAAAATGCTGGGAATACAGGCATGTGCCACGACGTCTGGCCGAGAGACTAAGTCCCTACAAAAAATAAAAAAAATTAGCCGGGCACAGTGGCATGTCCCTATACTCCTAGCTACTTGGGAAGTAGAGGTGGGAAGACTGCTTGAGTTCAGAAGTTTGAGGCTGCAGTAAATTCTGATTGTTCCACTGCACTCCATCCAGCCTGGGCAACAGAGCAAGACTCCATCTAAAAAAAAAAAAAAAAAAAAAGTGAAAGAAAGAAACCGGTATTCAGAACTTTTCAAATTCTTGGAGAAAAAAACAACAAAAACTAAATACAACCACCATCAACAGTAAATAACAAAACTCTCTACTAACTCTTGTCTAAGACTCCTGCTTGCTGGAAATGGTGCCAGGGGTTGTGATCCTGGGTGGAGAATGTCTCCTGTATCGCTGAAGCTGATGGCTTCCTGGCTTTAGCTTCCACTGAAAATGTTTTCTAACCCCATTGTTCTTTATCTGAGAGCTTTTTCCTTCTTCCTCCATTTATGTCTCAGTAAGGATTCACAGATTCTTTTGTTATTCAGTGGGTTAGAATTCGTGGCTGTCCTGATGTATTTGGATGCTTCCATTATCACAGACTTGTCTAGTGGGACTTGGCCAAGCTGGCTTCTCTGTTCTTTGGGCCCATCCTCTTGATTCCTTGAATGTTTCCATGATGTCTCATGGCCTGTCTTGTACTTTGTCTGCCCCAGCCATGGAATCAGCAGTTTCTTCAAGGAGCCCTGGTTTCTTTTAGGGGAGAATGGTATTGGAAACTAGGATCTGGGCACCAGCATGCTCTCAGCTCCTGGTGTGCCATTGCTTCTGGGGCCTCTCTGTGGATAGAGCTAGGGATTTTGTGTGTGTGTGTGTGTGCATGCACATGTTAATTTTTCTCTCTTTCTCTAGCTGTGTCTATTCATATCTCTAAGTCTATCTATAGCTGTATGTGTTTTAAAGGTAAGTTTAAGGAAAACCCATGGAGGTAGGGGTCTGCTTAAACACAGATGTGTAATTCTGGGTATATGTCTCTTCTTTTCTCTTGTTAACAGGTGGCTCAATCCCTTGTTTAAAATTGGCCATAAACGGAGATTAGAGGAAGATGATATGTATTCAGTGCTGCCGGAAGTCCGCTCCCAGCACCTTGGAGAGGAGTTGCAAGGGTGAGTGGGAGGCAAAGTGGGCGCTAAGGAAGCATGAGAGTGTCTGTGTGTGAGGAGTGAGTTTTGCCTTCCTGAGTCCTGTCTGGAGCCTCCGTTTATCCTTAAGGTGAACAGTGTCACCTTCCTCAGGCTGTCCCTGGGCTCAGCCTACTGTGGTAGCCTGGGGGACACTCGCGTTTCCTGTGCCTCTGTAGAGGTGTGAGGAGCCAGCACCAAAGGCCAGAGATGTCTGAGGTCTGTCCCTGGAAGTGGAGGTGATATGACTGGAGGAGGCTGTCCGGATTATCTGTGCTCCTGGTGGGGCTTCATTCCAGCAAAGCTTGGCAGTAACTTGTTTCCCCAGACTTCCCCACAAGCCCTGTTTTTCTGATGCTACAGATTCTATACCACACATCCCCTTCAGGAGCCCTGGGAGCAATTAGCAGCATTTATGAGATAGTTGCAAAATGCCCTGTCTTAAATGCCTACCTGTCACTCTGCCACCTCCCCTGTTTTACACTGTGGCAGGGTGCACTCTTATTGACGAAGCTTTTTCCTCATTGTAGGTTCTGGGATAAAGAAGTTTTAAGAGCTGAGAATGATGCACAGAAACCTTCTTTAACACGAGCAATCATAAAGTGTTACTGGAAATCTTACTTAGTTTTGGGAATTTTTACATTAATTGAGGTAAAAGCTTTTACATACTGTGAATTGTTTTTTGGGACACAAAGTAAATGTGCTCGCCATTGATTGGTGCGGTAATGGATGGGGGAACAGAAGGGAGAGGTGACCAGATGGGGTTTGAAGGTATTTTAAGGTCTAAGGATTAAACATGTTTAGGAAGCATTAGGTAGTTAGTTCAGTGAGTATATTTATCCGGGTGAATACTTAAGTGACTGAATCTCAAGGTCATTATTGCTTTACGTGTAACGAATTAAAATACAGTGTCATGGAAGAAGAGCATTTTATTCTATGGTAGGACAATATTGGTGCTCAGTAAATGTTCTTTTTTTTTTTTTTTTGAGACAGAGTCTCTTTCTGTCATCCAGTCGCTGGAGTGCTGTGGCATAATCTTGGCTCACTGCAACCTCTGCCTCCCGGGTTCAAGCGATTCTCCTACCTCAGCCTCCTGAGTAGCTGGGATTATAGGCACACGCCACCATGCCTGGCTAAATTTTGTATTTTTTTTTTTTTCTTTGAGACAAGAGTATCACTCAGTTGCTCGGGCTGGAGTGTAGTGGCGTGATCTCCACTTCCCGGGTTCAAGCAATTCTCTTGCCTCAACCTCCCAAGTGGCTGGGACTACAGGCATGTGCCACCACGCCAGGCTAATTTTTTTGTATTTTTAGTAGAGATAGGGTTTCACCATGCTTGGCCAGGCTGGTCTTGAACTCCTGACTTCGTGATCTTGGCCTTGGCCTCCCAAAGTGCTGTGATTACAGGCATGAGCCACCACATCTGGCCGAGTAAATGTTTTAAATGCTAAGAGTCACCCCTTGGTCAAAAGAGGATCCTACAGCCTCAAGGAGTATGTGCCTTGTGGTTTGGAGGAAGTGATTTTGGATCAGAGCCCAGAGTAATGTAAGACATTTTACAGGTGCTCAACAAATTGTTGTTCACCAAGCCAAATCTGATAAATGCTCTCCTGGGGAGGTATTGTCACCTCTCTCCTCTCAGGGAAACAGAACTGAGGGCCTTGCTGGTGGTGGTGCCCCAGAGGCTGGAGCTGGCTGAAGCCCTCAAGAGCTACCCCCTCCCAGGGGGCCCAGGTGCTGGGAGCCAAAACCCCCTCTGGGAAGAAGGTCTGACTACTGTGCACCCCAGGGAATTCACGCAGCACCCATCCGGGGTGTCTTCCTTGTGGTTGGAGTGGATTGTTGGTTGGAAGGTAGAGTCTTGGTGCCTGGCCTTTCAGAGAGTATATAAATGGACATTCCATGAAAAATCAAAGGCAGAGACCCAGGAGGGCCATGACCTCCACTGACGCCAAGGGCCTCTGTCAAGATCCTGCAGCAAGACGGTGTTCTGCCTGGGCACAGTGCCAGGTAGCCTGCCTGTTCCGGTCTGTGGCCTGCTAGAGGGGATGCAGAGGGTCCTGCTGGGTGACTTGTGCCTTCTGTGCCATGAGAGTAGCAGGAGTGGACGTTGCCATTGCTACAAAAGGGTGGCTTTAAATGCAGGGTGGGGAGTTGTCCTGGTGCATTTTTTGGGAGTGAGGTTGGTTTGTATGTGGGGGCTGTAGCTCCTGTTGAATATGCCTTTTTTGTGTGTGTAATGGAGCCTTGCTCTGTCTCCCAGGCTGGAGTGCAGTAGTGCAATCTCAGCTCACTGCAACCTCTGCCTCCTGGGTTCAAGCGATTCTCCTGCCTCAGCCTCCCGAGTAGTTGGGACTACAGGTACACACTGCCACACCTGGCTAATTTTTTTGTATTTTAGTAGAGATGGTATTTCACCATGTTGCCCAGGCTGGTCTCAAATTCCTAAGCTCAGGCAATCTGACCGCCTCTGCCTCCCAAAGTGCTAGGATTATAGGTATGAGCCACCATGCCAGCCTGAATGTGCTTTTTGTTGTGGAGGGCACAGTGGGCAGTGGGAGGCAGGTAGGTGAGCTCTGCCCTACACCTGGGGAATCTGTCAGACAACAGGGAACTGGATGGTCCTGGGAGATGGATGGTCTCATTGGTGACAAAGGTGTGTTGACCAGGGTGCCAGATGGTGAATGCCACCTTTGAGAGGGTACCCACCTGACCCCCCCGCCGATGCTGCTGTGGCTTTGTGGAGGAGGGGGTGGACCTGCAGAATAACCAGTGGAACTGACTTGAGGGGGGAAGAGGGTGTCAGAGTCTCTCAGGTTCTCCCAGCCCGTCTTTAACCTGTGCAGGGGTGTCCCAGCAATGGTGTTTCCACATGGCCCCAATACATCTCAGTTGGAGAGAAATAGAATAACGAGTTGGTGTCAGTGTGGCCGGCGTGTACAGGATCTCCTGGCCCAGTTTGGCTGTGCAACCTCAGAGAAGTTGTCTGGTAGCCATGGAGCCTCTGTAAGTGCCTAAGGCTCAGGCCCGGTGTCTGGTTAGGTATGGTAGGAATGAGTGGCCTCACATAGGTTTTGAGGCAGACCTCCTGCAGCTACTTCCATTTTTCTAGTTTCCCTTTGTTACCAGCTGCTTATGAAACTGAAAATAGGATGATATAGAAGGAACTGAGCTTGTGGTGCTCAGGACTGTCCATGTTGTCTTGGGCTGCCAGCCACTTAGGGTGGGTTCTCTAACCCACAGATGGTGATAGACTAGAATGAGATTCAATAAACTTTTGGGAGAAGCAGGCACAGGAGTAAAGTCTGCGGCAACTCGAGTTTCTCCTGAGACTGGAGGACAGGCCCTGCTCTGGTGCTGGGAGCATGGGAATCCTTACTGTTGGTGGGCATGTGGGGAGACACCTGGATTGAGGGGAGCTTAGTACAGGTATAGTTGACGGAGTGCTGGTCTTTCTTTTAGGGGGATGGTTATTGGGGAGTCATGGCAGAAGAGCAGGGAGTGGAGGACCTGGCGGATATGGGGGCTCATGCTCAGTCCTGGCAGCAGTGCTGTAGAAGCAGCAGCAGGACTAGTAGTGGTTGGTACTCAGTAGTAGTAGCAGCAGCAGTGCTAGTAGCAGTAGTTGTAGTAATAATGACAGTGAGTACTTGGAAAACACTATGTACCAGGAACTGCTATGAGTACTTTATATATAATGTTACTTTTATTCTTTTGGTTGACTTAGTAAGGTAGAAGGTAGTCTTCTTCTTTTTTTTTTTTGAAATAGGGTCTCACTCTGTTGCCCAGGCTGGAGTGCAGTGGTGTGATCTCAGCTAACTGCAGCCTTGGCCTCCTGGGCTCAAGCAATCCTCTTGAGTAGCTGGGACCACAGGTGTGCGCCACCATGCCTGGTTAATTTTTGTTTTTTTGTTTTGCTATATTGCCCAGGTTGGTCTTGAACTCCTGGGCTCAAATAGTCCTCCTGCCTTGGCCTCTCAAAGTGCTGGGATTACAGGCATGAATCACCATGCTCAGTCAGAAGGCATTCTTTTACCCCTGCTTTTGGGAAGAGGACACTGGGTGCCATGTAGTTATGTAACGTGCCCAGGGCCACACAAGTGAAAGTGACAAAGCCCAGATCCAGTCTCAGGCTTGCTGACTTAGGGCCCTAACCATCTCCAGACTCTCATAAAGGTGTCTTGAGAACTCTGTCTTCAGGGTCTCTAGCATATACTTCTTGAACTTGGCCTAGGGATGAGTCAGATGTAAGAGTTCCCCAGAGCAGTGGAACATGGCTGTGGGAAATCAGATTGAGGATTATAAGTTACCGTAGGTTCCTACATCCCTTGGGGCTGGAAAGTCAGGTGACCTTCTAGAGAGTGGCTGGGGTGCTGGCCAGGTCAGAGCACCAAGGTACCTTCAGGTTGACCAGGAATCCTTTTTTTTAAAAATAATTTTTGTTTGAGGCAGGGTCCCACTCCGTCACTCAGGCTGGAGTGCAGTGGTGTGATCTCAGCTCACTGCAACCTCCATCTCCCCGGGCTCGAGCAATCCTCCCGCCTCAGCCTCCTGAGTAGCTGTGACTATAAGCATGTACCATACCTGGCTTATTTTTTGTATTTTTAGTAGAGACAGTGTTTTACCACATTGCCCAGGCTGGTCTAGAACTCCTGAGCTCAAGCCATCGGTGCACCTTGCTCTCCCAAAGTGCTGGGAATACAGGCGTGAGCCACTGTTTCTGGCTGACCAAGAATCCTTTAGAAATCTGTCTCCCACTGAGTACCATCCTCCAAATATACGAGGCGTGGCAGCCCTGCTGACCCAAGTTCCACGTCCGTGCTGTGAAGACACCATTCCCAGTTGTCTCCTCCTCGGACAGAGTGGGGGAAGCTTGTGGTCTTGCATGGTCACGACACTGACTGAACTGATAGTCTGGGGAGACGTCAAGTTGCCTGAAAGGCACCTTGTTTGCTGCAGAGCAATGGTATCTCTGCAGTTTTAGCCTTTGGCCTGAGTCGTGAAGTTGGTATGCGGTTAGCTTGGCAAGGATGAGGACCCCAGATCAGTCACTAGTATGGGGACAGCTCTTCTGTCCTGGTATCTGGACCCTCCCACTAGCAAGGTGGGCCCCAGGTATTAGGGCAGCAGGCTAAGCTATTAAGATGGACCCATACAGTGCTGGTGGCAGGCACCTCTGATAGAAAGTGGAGCCTGGCTTTTCACAAGAGAGCACTTGTTGGTCCTGTGTTTACATCAATATCTTGGTGATTTATGGTGAAAAATTAGACAGTAGTCAATTATTCCTTAGATGAGCATGGTGACTAGTGGATGATGCTCTTTTTTTTTTCTTTTTTTGAGACAAAGTCTTGCTCTTGTTGCCCAGGCTGGAGTGCAATGGTGCGATCTCGGCTTACTGCAACCTCAGCTTCCCGGGTTCAAGTGATTCTCCTGCCTCAGCCTCCCAGGAAGCTGGGATTACAGGTGCCTGCCACCCCCAGCTAATTTTTGTATTTTTAGTAGAGATGGGATTTCACCATATTGGCCAGGCTAGTCTCAAACGTCTGACCTCAGGTGATCCACCCACCTTGGCCTCCCAAAGTGCTGGGATTACAGGCCTGAGCCCCGCACCCAGCGTATGATGCTCATTTTAACTTTGTGTCTTTAACGTAGTAAGTGGTAGAACTTTTAGTTCCAATGCAGTGAAGTTCAGGGTGCTAAAACTCTTCCCGCTCAACTTGAGGTAATCCTTGGATTTTTTTTTTTTTCCTCTTCCTCCTGGCAGTGAAAAGCAGCCTGAATTCTAATACAGATACTCTTGTTGTCCCAGACTTCTGATTGACACTTTGCTGTTTCAGAGGAGTTGGAGAGAAATAATTTCTGATGATGAAAGTAGTGAGTGTTACAGCTCAAAAGCATTTCAGGTGCTGTTTTGGGTTTTCAATCATTAAAGCTAGTTATTGACCAGGCATGGTGGCTTATACCTGTAATCCCAGCATTTTGGGACCCCAGGGGATGATTACTTGAGCCTAGGAGTTCCAGCTTTTAGTGAGCTATGATTGCACCACTGCACTGCAGCACGGGTGACAGAGCAAGACCCTGTCCCACCCCCCCAAAAAAAATAAAATAAATTAAAAATTAAAAAAAAATTATGGAGTTAGAACAAATGTCAGTTTTACAACTGATTTTATGAAGATGCTTTTTATTTTTTGGTCTTGTATCTATGCTGCTTGTTGGACTTTGAATTTTAGATAGTGGAAGCTCTAAACCTAACATTTTGTTAAAACCTTCTATGATGGCCTTCAGGCCTTTTTTAACCCATTTATGCTGGAGGTTGCCAATTTTTTTTTTTTTTTTTTTGAAAAATCAGATCTCGGCAATGACCTTGAGCAGTAGGATATAAATAACTCCCACAAGCTTAGCATTCCAATAATGGAACACCAGGCATAAATGGTTAATTCCGCTGGTTACAGAACAACTGTGCAGGGGATCCGTAACCCCCAGCCATATACTCTTAACCAAGCAGAACACAAGCAGGATCTTTCCTGGGAACTACTGGTGGCACCAGCAGGAAGAGTCTTTGAGGTTGGAATTTCAAAGTAATGCAAACCCCTGTCTTGTGAGAGTTGAGGAATGATTGTAGTGCTCAGAGAAACAAGTACTAGTCTAATGGTGAACACGGTGCTCTTACAGGCAGATGCTAATTAGAACAGAACAGCCTGTGAGTTTCCAGCACACCTGTCCCTGTGTGCATCTCCATGGTGACAGTGATGGGAACTGAGCAAGTCTCCACCCACTTAGAGCCTGTAGGGGGCCAGGAGGAGCTTGGGAATCCTCTGTGTGGGCCAAACCATGACGCAGGCTGCCTCTCACTCGAATCTATGCTCTTTGCTGGTCTTTCTATTTTGGATAGTTGAAGACTATCTAAATGTTTTTCTGAGAAACGAGGTGTGTTTATAATAATTTCAATTGTACATTTCTTGGTCAACTGTCTGACCTGAGGGCCACGCCCAAACCTCATGTGGTGTTTTCTTTCTTAGGTTTTTTTTTTTTTGAGCCAGAGTCTTGCTCTGTGGCCCAGGCTGGAGTGCAGTGGCATGATCTTGGTTCATTGAAACCTCTGCCTCCTGGGTTCAAGCCATTCTCCTGCCTCAGCCTCCTAAATAGCTGAGATTACAAGCATATGCCACCACATGCAGCTGATTTTTGTATTTTTAGTAGAGACGAGGTTTTACTGTGTTAGCCAGGATGGTCTCTATCTTCTGACCTTGTGATCTGCCTGCCTCAGCCTCCCAAAGAGCTGGGATCTTTCCAAAAATATAAAAATATAATAGGATACTGAGCTCCCCTCTACCCCTAAGCCAGTTTCAGTAACTATCAACTCATGGCCTCTCTTGATTTTTATGAAGCCCTGCTCACTGCCCCCTTTAGATATGGGTGTGTGTGTGTGTATTTTCTTTTATTTTTTGAGAGAGAGTCTTGCTCTGTTTTGCCCAGGCTAGAGTACAGTAGTGTGACCTTGGCTCACTGTAACCTCTGCCTCCTGGGTTCAAGCAATTCTCCTGGCTCAGCCTCCTGAGTAGCTGGGATTACAGGCATCTGCCACCATGCCTGACTAATTTTTGTATTTTTAGTAGAGATGGGGTTTCGCCATGTTGGCCAGGCTGGTGTTGAACTCCTGACCTCATTTGATCCACCTGCCTCAGCCTCCCAAAGTGCTGGGATTACTGGTATGAGCCACCGTGCCCGGCCGTGTGTGTATTTTTTAATTGAAGAAGCCACGTTGCTTGTCCTGCACGGATTCCCATGGTCTAGACTGGGCTGACTACATATCCCCACTCCCTCTCACATGGTCCTCTGCATCCCTGCATGCTGTGTCATTTAACATGTCTGTCTGGTACCCGCAGTTAGTAGTTAGATCTAGAATCTTGATGTGATTCAGGTTTTATTCCCTGCATCCTTTTGGCGGGAGTACTTTGTAGGCAGGAGTGTGTACCGCCTACCACTTCGAGATACCTCACTTAGGTTTGGTTGTGTGTGTGTATGTGATATTGGGAGCTATTAATAATCATTGCTTAAGATCCATTAATTTGTTAGGAGTTTGCAAAGTGGTGATATTCCAGTTCCTCATTTATTAGCTGAAATAATTGCATAAAGAAAAGCTTTTCCATTATCAACTCTTTGATACCCCGAGTTACAGTACACCTATAGGAAAGGCAGGAGAAATGGTTAATTTTGTTACTTTTTTTAAAACCGACTTTCAAAATAATGAATGATTCTCCAGCATGTTCTTCTGGAATTAATGGATGTTTTGTTATTGCTTGTTCTGTTTGTTTTGATGAGTTTGATTGTGAGCTCATGGGTTTAAATGGTTCTGATGTGATGATCATTACAGTTATTATCCCTGTGCCATGCTTTGGCTGTCTTTGGCTAGTGGGGGTCTGTTGAAGTCAGGTCCTGAGTCTTTTGCATGTATATATCATGCTAGTTTCCTCATTTTTTGGTGTGACAAGGTATTTCAGGCTCCTTGAAAAGTTTTCCCCACAGCTGTGGAATCAACTCCTTTTATATGTGTATGTTTATATTTAAAGATAAACATAATCATGAATTTATGTGGGTATTTCCAAATCAGATTCAGGACGTTAGTGTTTTTACTTAACTCTTTACTCTTACATCTGTATCTCTTTTCTCCCTTCATCTGTTCTTTTTTCTCACTAGCCTAATCCCAGCTCTTGATATCAACATACTTATTCATTTATTTTATCTTACAATATCAACACTATTACCCATAATATGACTTCTGAAAATAAAGTTTTTTCTTTGCAGTTTACATTGTCCTTATGGTGGATAATAACGTGCAGGGACTATCTTTTCAAACTATTTTGTTTAAAGTTAAAAAAAAAACAAATTATGATTCATCCTTTTGTTTGGTAGGTACAGTCTTTACTGAACCCTGAATTTTCCCTGCTGTGCAGAATGGAAGGTTTTAGTTCCATCGCTGAAATCTCAGCATCTGTTTTTCCAAAGGGATTTTCTTAGAAGCCTGACACATGGCAGCAGCTCCGATGAAAAGCCGTTTGTGGTCTTTAAAGTTCTTCACAGCAGGTCTCCAGCACCCCCAAGACTCAGACACAGAGATAGTGCAGGAGAGGAGGATAGTGATGTGTATAGGTGTTGGTTTCTACACTCTGGAATCTTCCAAGGGTGGGGAACTCAGGCCCCACCCTGATCATGGAACCTAAATCTGGGGTATGGGTCCTGAGCATCAGTGAGCATGTAAGTCTCCCAGGTGATTTTCATTTGCAGTTGGGCGTGCACTGATTCAGGGAGGACTTCAGGTGTATCCAGAGTCTTAATGGTTATTATTTCCCCATTCACTCTTTTTCTTCCTTATCTCTGGATCTTTCTCAACCCTACTTTTGTCTCCTGCTCCCCCATTTCTTTTTTTTTTTTTTTCCTGAGACAGAGTCTTGCTCTGTCCCCCAGGCTGGAGTGCTGTGGCACAATCTCGGCTCACTGTAACCTCAACCTCCTGGGTTCAAGCAATTCTTGTGCCTCAGCCTCCCCAGTAGCTGGGATTATAGGTGCGAGCCACCACATCCAGCTAATTGTTGTATTTTCAGTAGAAATGGGATTTCACCATATTGGCCAGGCTGGTCTTGAACTCCTGACCTCAAGTGATCTGCTTGCCTTGGCCTCCCAAAGTGCTGGGATTACAGGTGAGAGCCACTGCGACCGGCTCTGTTTTCCCATTTGTAAAACAAACTGTTACTTATTTTTCCACAGCTCACTCTTTTCTGCTTGTATTTTCTCTTTTTTTTTTGAGATGGAATCTTGCTTTGTTTCTAGGCTGGAATGCAGTGGTGCAATCTCAGGTTACTGCAACCTCTGCCTCCCAGGTTCAAGCGATTCTCCTGCCTCAGCCTCCTGAGTAGCTGAGACTGCAGGCACATGCCACCACGCCCAGCCAGTTTTTTTGTGTTTTTAGTAGAGACAGGGTTTTACTGTGTTAGCCAGGACGGTCTCAATTTCCTGACCTTGTGATCCACCTGCCTTGGCCTCCCAAAGTGCTGGGATGACAGGCGTGAGCCTCCACGTCTGGCCTGCTTGTATTTTTCACTCAAATGTGTTCTTCTTTGGTAGCTCATTTCTATTTCCTGTGTTTTCTTTCCTTCTCATGCATCAGGTATGGTGCAGTTGTGTAAGGAGTATCTGAAGTGCATGGGGGAGCAGGAGCATGGAGGCCCCATCCCCACTGGGCCTAGACATGTAATGTGTTACTCCAAGAAAGCATGGGATGGGGCTCAGGTGTCAGGAGGCTGAGTACCAAATACTCCATTGAAAAGTATCTGCCTTCAAGTACTCTGGGACTCTGGTAGAACCTGAAGTATGGAGCATTGAAGTATCCTGTTGGACTCTTAAAAATCTCTGTGGTTTCACAGTTGAGAATTCTTGTGAAGGAGTAAGGACTGTATTGTTAGCTTGTTTGTGGAAAGATTCTTCACCAGGTCATGGATTGGTTGGTCTCCAAGGTGGAGAAGCTATGTGAGTTACTTTTGACCTTGTTACTGATATCCAGAAAGTTTAAACTTGGTTAGTTATAATTTTGATAATGAGTATTCTCCGTGTTGATTTGTTTCTTATTAGTTGAGGGCTAAGATATGGAATGGAGAGGTCTAAGGGAAGGCAGGGACCAAAAGCCAGCATGACTCACCAGTGAGCCCGTTTGCTTGCCTGGATTGTTAAATGCTGTCTCTCGGCAGGGAAACCTGGACAATGAGGTGGTGGTGACTTGCCTTCCTTTTGCATTCTCTTTTGCTGGGTTTATTGCATCTGTTATTTCCTCTGGTGGGGGGAGGGGGCATCCCTCTTGCTATTTGAATCACACTCACCTCAGGCTGAAATGGAAAAGTGTGTAACCGGCAACAGTGACTCCCAGGGACTGTGAGAAGTTTGAGGAACATTTTGAAAGGCAAGCGTTAGCACTGAGCTGCTGGCTGATAGCCCAGGTGTGTCTGCTGCGGCCCTGGTTGCCCTTGGCACTCCTGAGCCGGGGCTGCTCATGTGAACAGTTTGGCCTTCTTGCTTCTCGGGGTAAACTTCCACATTTTCATCTCAGTAAACTCTAAACAGTTCATGTTATGACCCATTGTACTGGGGGCTCTTCCATAAACTCCTAGTGCCTCTGATTGGGCACACCGTGAGCCTCTGTGTTCTTGATATCTGATCATCTTATTCGTAATTCTTCAACTAAATGGTATTTTCTCATTTCTGTATCATAGGGGAAAACTTCCATGACCTCATGGAAGACAATGCAGGCAATGTGGTTGGTGAAGTGTGTGTGTGGGTGTGTGTGTGTGTGTGAATGTTGTCTGTAAATATCCCGATCCAGCGCTAGTTGTTTGGGCTGAAAGTGTGTGTTAATTTTTTTTTTTTTTTTGAAATGAAGTTTTGCTCTTGTTGCCCAGGCCGGAGTGCAATGGTGGGATCTTGGCTCACTGCAACCTCCGTCTCCCGGGTTCAAGCAATTCTCCTGCTTTAGCTTCCTGAGTAGCTGGGATTGCAGGCATGTGCAACTATGCCTGGCTAAATTTGTATTTTTAGTGGAGATGGGGTGTCTCCATTTTGGTCAGGCTGGTCTCGAACTCCTGACCTCAGGTGATGTGCCCATCTCTGCCTCCCAAACTGCAGGGATCACAGGCATGAACCACCATGCTCTGCCTGTTTTTGTTTTTTATTGATTCTTCTTACCTCACTTCAGAGAGACAGAAAACAGCTATCAATAGCAAACCTGTCAGGTGTTTATTGTGTTTTTGTTAAGAAGGAGAGATTGCTTAAAAGGAAAAGTTTTGTTTCAAAGTCAAAGTCTTGAAAGATTTTCAAACTTTTTGCGTTTTGTCTTTGGAGAAGTCAAGAGGAAATAATGTCGAGGGCCTACATGTTTACTTTTGATGACTTGGATTTGCCATGAGTGTTTGGTTTTCTTTGATGAAGGAGAAGGGTCTCTTACAAGGGGTTCTAGAGGGAGGAAGTAGGTTATGGGGTGAAGTGGTCATGTGGCAGGGAAAGGAAAGGAAAGCTCCTTTGCTTACCTCAAACCGTGGCTCAGGCTGCATTCTGCTGTTTCTTTGCCTTTAGTCTTGGGGATTAAAATTTCATTCCCTATGTCTTGTTCAGAAGGTAAGCCCCCATGCCTCCCAACTCATTGGTGTGGGATTTTAATTTTGCCTTGGGGGATAGATGATTATTAATATTGCTTTAAAACCAGGATCTTCAAAGTATGGCTGATATAGAGACCCACTGATGATATTACCTTTGAGCTTAATTTCTGCTGTGTTTAATTTTTGACTCTGCACCACCTGAGCCAAGATGGCAGTTCTGGGCAAATCTGAGCTTGTAGGGGGCAGAAACATTGAAGCAATGTCCTGTGGGACCAAGAGCCTGGAATCCTCCCAAGCCTGGTTCTTTTCTCTACTCCATCTGAAGCTGGACTTGATTGTCTTAGATCTACCGACACGTAGAGTTCGGATTGGGAAGAATTGGAGAGTTTGATTTTCTGATCTGGGTTTGTGTCAGTATCTCAGTTCATAAAGGCTCTTAATGGTGAAGAAGGTGGCAAAAATGATGGCTTCTTGTACACGAGCCTTCTCAACTTTGCTGTGTGACATGATGTCAAGAGTATAGAGGAAGTGGGTGAGAGCTGGGGTGCCCCTATGTAAGCAAATTCCTTTTTCCTCTTGGGCTGCTTTTTTCCTTATTCACTTTAGGCCAAGACTTAATTTGGTAGTTTGCCAAGTATGCTTTAAAGCACTGTTTGTAATACTGAGCACCCACAGTGTACCAAGAACAATGTACTAAAACATTATTGACTTTGAAATTAGAATTTTGGCTTGAGGTTAAAACTTCTATCAGCTTGTCTTAAAGAAGAAAACACTTCTGCTTTTCTTTTAGATTAATGATGAATGTTGCATTTTGAAAATATAAAAGTAAAGCTTATGTTAAGAAAAAATGAGCCTGGGTGTGGTGACTCACATCTGTAATCCTAGCACTTTGGGAGGCTGAGGTAGGAGGATCACTTGAGCCTAGGAGCGCAAGACCAGCCTGGGCAACATAGTCAGATCCTCTCTCTTAAAAAAAAAATTAGCTGGACATGGTAGTGTACACTTGTAGTCTCAGCTACGTGGAAGGCTGAGGTGTGAGGATTGCTTGAGTGAGGGAGTTCGAGGCTGCTGTGAGCTGGGATTGTGCCACTGCACTCCAGCATGGGTGACAGAGCGAAACTCCATCTGAAAAAAGAAAAAAATGGTGTGGTCTACATGTCTAATTAAAGGCTTTTCTTTTTCTTCTTTTAGGAAAGTACCAAAGTAATCCAGCCCATATTTTTGGGAAAAATTATTAATTATTTTGAAAATTATGATCCCACGGACTCTGTGGCTTTGCACACAGCATACGCCTATGCTACGGTGCTGACTTTTTGCACGCTTATTTTGGCTATACTGCATCACTTATATTTTTATCATGTTCAGTGTGCTGGGATGAGGTTACGAGTAGCCATGTGCCATATGATTTATCGGAAGGTAAGTGACATTTAGCATTAAATGTGTACCTCACCTGAAGCATCAGAAGCACTCTAGGAAAGTTTTATGTGAATTAAATATTGCACAAATAGCCACTGCACGCCAGCCTGGGTGACAGAGCAAGACCCTGTCTCTAAAAAAAGAAAAAGAAGAAAACTTCTGTAAATAGAATCATTTACACCTTACTAGAGAAGTTTGCTATTTGCATCAGGCCAATGTTCTTTTTCTTTATGCAAAATGTTTCCAGTGTATAATGAAAGTTTTCTACTGCTGTCAGGGCACGGCTGCCTTTGATAATAGGCTGTTGCAGAACACTAAATTTATAATGAAGTCTAATTAAAAATATCAAACTGGTTTTCAGTGTTTCTTTACCTCAATCTCACAGTTGTATTTATGGAAATTTTTGTTGCTGTTCATTAAAACCATCGCTTACATCACAGTTGTACTCAGAAGTCAACTTCAGTGAAATTGGATCTATGAAATTAAATCTAGGAGAAAAGAATATATTTGAGAAACTGAATTCTTATATTTTTAAAAGGAACCATTTGGTTATATTCAATATAATTAACTGAAGAAAAATGTAAATGGAATCCACATCAAATACAGGCTTTCTTTATATTCTAAATCTAGTTGTGGTTGTTTTCAATGGTTTGTAAGAAAATAGTTGGGTGTTTGGGATAACACTTTGAATTTTTGATTGTTTTTCAGTTTTGGAGAGGACTTATAGTGTTTCTATTTTATGTTGGTTTTCATTCAAAGTAAGTTTTTTTTTCTTTTTTCTTTTTCTTTTTTTTTTTTTTGAGACAGAATCTCACTCTGTCACCCAGGCTGGAGTGCAGCGATTTTTTTTTCTTTTTTTTTGAGACGGAGTCTCACTCTGTCACCCAGGGGCTGGAGTGCAGCGGGATTTTTTTTCTTTTTTCTTTTTCTTTTTTTTGAGACGGAGTCTCTGTCACCCAGGCTAGAGTGCCGCGGTGTGATCTCGGTTGGCTGCAGCCTCCGCCTCCCGGGTTCAAGAAATTCTTGTGCCTCAGCCTTCCAAGTAGCTGGGACTAGAGGAATGCACTGCCACACCTGGCTAATTTTTGTATTTTTAGTAGAGACTGGTTGTCACCTTGTTGGCCAGGGTGGTCTCGAACTCCTGACCTCAAGTGATCTGCCCACCTTGGCCTCTCAAGGTGTTGGGATTAAAGGCGTGAGTGATCACGCCCAGCCTCAAAGTAAGTTTTTACATTAAACAGTCGTCCCTTGGTATTCTTGGGGGATCGGTTACAGGACCTCTTGAGGATATAAGAAATCGGAGGATGCTTAAGTCCCTCATATAAAGTGACATGATATTTGTCTATGACCTCTTCACATCCTTCCATATATGGCATTTTATTTACTTATTTATTTATTTTAAATAATGTCAACTTTTACTTTAGATTCAGGGGTTTATGTGCAAGTTTGTTCCATGGGTTTATGGTGTGAGGCTGAGGTTTGGGGTGTGAATGATCCCATCCCCCAGGCCGAGTGCAGGACCCCGTAGGTAGTTTTCCAGCCCTTGCCCCATTCCCTCTCTCCCTACTCTAGTAGTCTTCTGTGTCTGTTGTTCTCATCTTTATGTCCATCTGTACCCAGTGATTACCTCCCACTTGTAAGTGAGAACATCTGGTATTTGGTTTTTGGATCTGGTGTTAATTTGCTTAGGATAATGGTCTCCAGCTGCATCCATGTGGCTGCAAAGGACGTGATTTTGTTGTTGTTTTAACGGGTGCACGCCCATGTCCTTTAAATCATCTCTGGTTTACTTATAATACCTAATACAATGTAAATATACATTATATATTGTAAATTGTACATTATATAATTGTACATTGTATGATGTAAATATACATTGTATTAGGTATTATAAATAAATGTTTAGGGAATAGTGACAAGAAAAAAAATCTGCGCATGTTCAGTACAGACACAATCACCTATTTTGTTTCCCTCAAATATTTTCAACCCCAGGTTGGTTGAATCCAGGATGCAGAACCCATGCATATGGAGGGCTGACTGTATTTTCTTTCTCATCGGGGCAGTAATAATAAGACCTGATTTGATATGTTCTTATTTTATTTGTACATTTTATATTGAGATGATGCCATTAATCATACTGTAGTTTGCCCTGGTCTTAACTGTTACAGAGGGAGTAGGATTTCTGGTTGCTTTACAAAGAAATTGCCATAGTGATGCTAGCATCAGGAGCTAAAGAACTTGTCATTAAATCTGTCCTGGATAGCTCCTTGTCCTGGGCCTTTTATTTTTAATACTTATTTAAAGATAAAACTAAGCCATTTAAATTTGAAGTATTCTTTTACCTCATTGTAACTTATCCAGAGCTTCCATCAGGTGTCCTCCCCAAGTCTTCCTTTGACATGGGGAAATCAGTCTTGGAATTCTGTGAATCCTGGAGGCCTCATGTCTTATTATCTATGGTAGAGTATAACAGGTATGCCCGAGTTCCTTGTGTTTGACGTGAAAATGACAACAAGGCTTGTACACACTAGTGAAGGGGTCATCGCCGTCATTACCAGCATTACCACCACCATCATCACCATCATTATCTGTGTTATTCTCTTGTACTCTCTTCTACTTTTAAAAGAAAAATACTTAGGTTTTTCTATAAATTAGCTAGATTTTTGTCTTTCAAGATTATACTTCTAATAAATCGATAAAAATTTCACTAACACTCCACTTGCAAACTTTAAAAGTACCCTACACCAAAGTCCGGTTTGAAGCAGTCATTCAGTAAAATACAGCTCTTTGTACAAGTGAGATACTGTTCACCTGTTTTTCTTCCTCTTTTCCACTAATGCTTTGGAAAGTAGCCTTTGAGAAATCTGATCTAACTTGGCAAATTTGCTTACCTGTATGTAAACATCTCCCAAAGGTATTAATTTGCCAGCTTGATTATCTTAGAAGCATTGTCTCTTTACGAAGTCAAAAATGACTTGGGTTAAACTATAATACTTAACCTGAAATCTCAGAAACGTGGGAAAGACGGATATCCTCATGTCTTGCCTTGCATCTGCAAACATGCCCAGGTGAAGAAATAAGACACTTCTTTCTCACACATGGGCTGCTTCCCTGGGGCAGAGGCTGGCTCTGTAGCATGGCTCTGAAAGGTCTCTCTGTGAAGCTGGGAGTTTCCACTGAGGCCCCACATGCTAATTTCTACTCTGGCAGAAATCAGATTGGGTGTTGCAAATGGAATGACTGCTGAGCCCATCGTCATCATTTGGTACTAAATGATCTTATGGGATGTATGAAAATGACTTGTCATTTATTTACTTTTTCACAGCTTTGGTAAAATTACTTTAGGCTTTTAATCATTAATTTTTCTTCTTTTTTTATTGCACTTTAGGTTCTGGGTACATGTGCAGATCATGCAGGATTGTTGCATAGGTACATACATGGCAATGTGGTTTGCTGCCTCCATCCCCTTGTCACCTATATCTAGCATTTCTCCCCATGTTATCTCTCCCCAACCTCCCCACCCATCCCCTGCTGTCCCTCCCCAGCCCCGGCAACAGACCCCAGTGTGTGATGCTCCCCTCCCTGTGTACATGTTCTCATTGTTCAACACCCGCCTATGAGTGAGAACATGCGGTGTTTGATTTTCTGTTCTTGTGTCAGTTTGCTGAGAATGATGGTTTCTAGCTTCATCCATGTCCCTACAAAGGACACGAACTCATTGTTTTTTATGGCTGCATAGTATTCCATGGTGTATATGTGCCACATTTTCCTTGTCCCATCTATCATGGATGGGCATTTGGGTTGGTTTCAGGTCTTTGCTATTGTAAATAGCCACAGTCAATGTACGTGTGCATGTGTCCTTATAATGGAACAATTTATAATACTTTGGCTATATATCCAGTAAAGGGATTGTTGGGTCAAATGGAATTTCTAGGTCCTTGAGGAATCGCCACACTGTCTTCCACAATGGTTGAACTAATTTACACTCCCACCAACAGTGTAAAAGTGTTCCTATTTCTCTACATCCTCTCTAGCATCTGTTGTCTAAAAATCTGGAATTTTTCTTCTTATTGTAGTAAAGTATGCATAACATAAAATTTACCTTTTTTTTTTGAGAAGGCGTCTTGCTCTGTTGCCCAGGCTGGAGTGCAGTGGCATGATCTTGGCTCACTGCAACCTCTGTGTCCCAGGTTCAAGTGATTCTCTTGCCTCAGTCTCCTAAGTAGCTGGGTTTACAGGCATGTGCCACCATGCTTGGCTGATTTTTTTGTATTTTTATTAGAGATGGGGTTTATCCAAGTTGGTCAGGCTGGTCTCGAACTCCCGACCTCAGGTGATCCGCCCACCTTGGCCTCCCAAAGTGCTGGTATTACAGGCATGAGCCACCACGTCCAACCTATTTTAACTCTTTTTAAGTGTTCAGTAGTTCATTGGCATTAAGTACAATCACATCATTGTGCCTCCCAACTCCACCATCCATGGACAGAATTTGTTCATCTTTCCAGATGGAAATTCTGTACCCATTAGACACTGATTCCCGACTATCCTGTCTCCACACCCATCACCCTTCTGTTCTCCAGCTCTGTGAATTTGATGACTGTGGATATTTTCAAGAAGTAGAATCATACAGCATTTGTTATTTTGTGTCTGGCTCACTTCATGTAGCATAATGTATCTATGCTGTATTATATGCCAGAATTGAATTCCTTTGAAAGGCTGAATAATATTCCACTGCTTGGATATGCCACAGTTTGTTTATCCATTCATCTGTCACTGGACATTTGGGTTATTTCTGCCTTTTAGCTATTGTGAACAATGCTGCTGTGAACATGAATGTACAGCTATTTCGTTGAGTCCTAGCTTTTATTTTTAATTCTTTTAATTCTTATTTTTGAGGCTGAGTCTTGCTCTGTTGCCCAGACTGGAGTGCAGTGGCATGATCTTGGCTCACTGCAACCTCTGCTTCCCGGGTTCAAGTGATTCTCCTGCCTCAGCCTCCCGAGTAGCTGGGATTACAGGCGCCTGCCACCATTCCTAAGTAATTTTTGTAGTTTTAATAGAGATGAGGTTTTACCATATTGGCCAGGCTAATCTCAAACTACTGACCTCATGATCAGCCTCTCGAAATTCTGAGATTACAGGCATGAGCCACCACGCCCAGCTGAGTCCTTTTAATACTTTTGAGTATGTATTTAGAGGTGGAGTTGCTGGATTATATGGTAATTCTATGTTTAATTTTTTGAGGAACCACCATACTGTTTTTCACAGTGGCCATGCCATTTACATTCCCACTTGTTCTTTAATAATTTGTCTGCTTAACTTGAGAACTAAATGAGACATTTTTATGAATCACAACTGGTTTTAACTTGGATTGCTGGCTCCAAGGGTGGTCTGTTGACATGGCTCATGGTGGTTTGTTCAGGTTCCTCAGAACTCTGTGTTATTTCTTATAACTTTTATCAAATAAAGAGGCTGTGCAGCACAGGCTGTATTTTAAGTGAAGTCAACAGATTGGCATTAAGAATACGGGCTCCTCATGGCAATAGTGTGCTGAACACCGTACTTGCTCATGTTAGAATGTCGTCAGTCACAAGTCATATTCCCAGCATGGGTCCATATAACTCTGCAGTGGCAACAGTGCGTTATCTCCTGTTTTTACTTTTTAGCCATCCGGGACCCAGAAGCAGAGAATGTGTCCATCTTCAGGTCTCAAGGGGTTACTTCTGTAGCTTAGAGCATGTGAATTGGGGCCATGTTGGAGGAAGATGGTCCCTTTAGTCAAACTGAGTCAGGATTAAGGATAATTGAATATCTCTTGCCCCAGCCACCCATGAGACTGGATCTCCCATTTGCCCGTGCCTACCTTGGCTTAAGGCCTGGATGGATCTGAGCCTGAATGCTAAACGTCAATAGACCTACGATAGAATGGAAGACAGTTTGATTCATCAGGATGTGCTTGTCATTTCAGCTTTCATATTATAAAATACATTAAGCATAGAGATTTTTCCTTAAGATCTGTGGCCTAATTAGCTCAAGATTTCCTGACTTTGTATCTAGTTTGAAGAACCATGGTGGTTCCTGCCATGGGCTGGCTTTTGAGTTGTGGATTTTGATATTGGACTGGCTTGTCCTGAATGCCTGGTAAAGCCACAGCAGTCCCTGAGCCTCCTGGTGCTCCTCTCTGCTGTTTGCAGACTTTGCAGAATTGAGTAAGTTTGGTGAAACTTTTTATTCTGCATAAAACTGCTTGTCTTTACTCTCTTTAGAGTTACTCTGAAGGATGGTTTGAGGTAAAGTATCTGTCTGTCCTTCATGTTCCACCTTCTAAGGTGTGTTGAGTCCCAGTAGACTTTCTAGTTTCCCTTTATCATTTATTACAGATCTGTCCTAGAAGAAAATATGTGTGCAGTGTATCTCAAAGGGGTGCTTTCTATAGTTTTCTGTTTTGAGAAATATTTGTAGTTATCCTAAGTGTATTGTTTAACCATTTAAGCGATACTGTGTGGTTCCCTTTTTAGAATTCAGTAACTTGGGGGAAAATGCATAGTCCCTGTATCGAGGGAATGTATTCCCTGGATACGCCAGGAATACAGGTATGTATTCCCTTGGATACTCCATCTGGAGTTCATGTTATCAGGTACTCTTCATCTTTCTGGGGGAAGGATTCCTGTTTCTTTTAAATTTGAGAATGCTCTCTTCTTGACCATTTCCTCCTCCTCCTCCTTCTCCTCCTTCCCCTCTCCCTTCCCCTTTCTCCTCCTCCTCTTCCTTCTTCTTATTCTTTCTTCTTTCTTCTTTTCTTCTAGACAGGGTCTCCCTGTGTTGCCCAGGCTGGTCTTGAACTCCTGGGCTCAAGGAATCCTCCTGCCTTGGCATCCCAGAGTGCTAGGATTTTGGGTGTGAGCCACCATGCCTAGCTTTTTTTTTTTTGAGACATAGAGTCTCACTCTTTCACCCAGGCTGGAGTGCAGTGGCACTATCTCAGCTCATTGCACCCTCCTCCTCCCGAGTTCAAGCGATTTTCCTGCCTCAGCCTTCTGAGTAGCTGAGACTATAGGTGCGTGCCACTGCACTTGCTAATTTTTTATATTTTTAGTGGAGATGGTGTTTCACTATGTTTGCCAAGATGGTTTTGATCTGCTGACCTCATGATCTGCCTGCCTTGGCCTCCCAAAGTGCTGGGATTACAGGTGTGAGCCACCATGACTGGCCAGCTTTTTTTGTTTTCCAGATGGAGTCTTGCTCTGTCACCCAGGCTGGAGTGCAGCGGCATGATCTTACCTCACTGCAACGTCCGCCTCCCAGGATCAAGCAATTCTCATGCCTCAGCTTCCCAAGTAGCTGGGATTACAGGCACGTGCCACTATGCCCAGCTAATTTTTGTATTTTTAGCAGAGACGGAATTTCACCATGTTGACCAGGCTAGTCTCGAACTTGTAACCTCAAGTGATCTGCCTGCCTTGACCTCTCAAAGTTCTGGGATTACAGGTGTGCACCACTGTGCCCAGCCTTGATCTTTTCCTTCTCTTTTCCTGGCATTGCAGCAGGTCAGTGGTCAGAGCAGCAGACAGCCTCCTCTACCACAGACTGAGTAGGAAGTAGAAGGCGCCCTCCTGTAATGCACAGAGAAGCTGGGCTTGTGCACCTTTCCCGGGTCATGTCCGCCACCCTATGCAATAAGTAGAACCTGAATTAAAAAAATAAATGCACCATCATGTGCTGATGGTGAGAAGATTGCAGCCCTCTGTAGCTCTCCACCTGCATCCCAGTCTTCTTGCCCCTCCCTCTGGGTTTTCTCAGTGGATGTAGAAAGACAGTTGATAGGAAATTTTGTCAGTGTCTGAGCCATACAATGTTGTGTTCATAGTTTTAAAACAGAACTTTGTTTTCATTTAAAGCTTATTTTAATTTCACTGGACTCTATATTGCTATATATGTGTAGACTGAATAGTGTGAAATTATAGCTATTCAGGGCCAGGTGCGGTGGTTCACACCTGTAATCCCAACACTTTGGGGGGCCAAGGTGGGCAGATCACTTGAGGCCAGGAGTTCGAGACCAGCCTGACCAACATGGTGAAACCCCATCTCTACTGTGATCGTATCTACTCTAGTGGCTGAGGCTCGAGAACTGCTTGAACCCAGGAGGCAGAGGTTGCAGTGAGCTGAGATCTGTGCCACTGTACTCCAGAGCAAGACTCTGTCTTAAAAAAAAAAACCAGCAATTTCATATGGTTCAAACTAATCTTTTGCCTATGAGTCTGAAGATACGTTTCCTTTCTGAAGATGTGTAGGGAGCCTCTTGAGAGAGTAGTCAAAGTGAAACTGTGGTGTGTATGGAAGTGGAGCTGTCGCCCTGGACACATGTTATTCTTTGGTTGTACTTCCTCTTCTATGCCATTTTCTAAGCTTCTGACAAAATAAGAATGAACCAGTAGTGCTTCTTACACTGTCTATAATATGTTAAAAGTTTTATTTCAAAAACTTTTCTCCCCCATTTTTTGGTTTTACTTCTGATGTGCACTTGAATCTTACCTGAGCATTTTGTGAGACATTAATCTCATCAAGGGACAATCTGCCTGTCTTCTAGTTTGCTAGGGAATAGCTAAGGGGAGCTGCGTTAACTTTCCATAGCTTAGAGTTTGAGCTAAGAAAGCAAGTTTAGGAGGGAGGACTTGTTTCGTTTGGATTTTTCCAAGAGGAAATTTCCTGCTGCTGGAGAATTATGAGTGTCAGATGCGTCCCACCATCTGATAATTTTATTCCCTTCACTTGAGTGTGGGTGCAAACTGGAAGAAAATGCTTTAGTTCAATGTTCCTCAAACTGCTCTCTGTTGTATTCACAAGGGGAAATTTTTAAAATAACACTGGTGCCTGGACTCTTTCCCTAAACATTCTGATTTAATTGCTATGGGGAAAGTTTAAAAGCTCCTGTGTGTTACTAACAGCCCTCAAATACATGTTCAGCTTAATTTTATGCTTTATAACTAAGACCTTCCAGTTCACAGAGATAGCATATGGGTTGCAGGCTTTTTTTTTTTTTTTTTTTGAGATGGAGTCTTACTCTGTCACCCAGGCTGGAATGCAGTGGCGCAGTCTCGGCTCGCTGCAACCTCTGCCTCCCAGGTTCAAGCAATTCTCCTGCCTCAGCCTCCTGAGTAGCTGGGACTACAGGCGCACGCTTCCAAGCCTGGCTAATTTTTTGAATTTTAGTAGAGGCAGGACTTTATCTTATTGTCCAGGCTGATCTCGAACTCCTGAGCTCAGGCAGTCTGCCTGCCTCGGCCTCCCAAAGTACTAGGATTACAGGCATGAGCCACCGTGCCTGGCATGGGTTGCAGGTTTAATCCCCCTTATTGGTGAATGACTCCTTTGGACTTGTAGATCTGAACCTTAAGCATGGTAGCTGTTCATCAGCCCCGAGTGTCCTACCATCTTGTCTGGGAATCTCACATGCAGGAGAGCCCAGGTGTTGAGTCAGGTGTCCAGGCACTTTGTAAAAGACTCCATGAAGTTTATAGTGGCAGACTGGCAAGTGTAGAGATTGGCAAGTGTTCACTCTGAGACCAATCATGGACTCAGAGCAGTCAGACCTGGGTTCATATCTCAATGTTGTCATTTTTTTTCGGAGATGGAGTTTTGCTCTTGTTGCCCAGGCTGGAGTGCAATGATGCGATCTCGGCTCACTGCGATCTCTGCCTCCCGAGTTCAAGCAATTCTTCTGCCTCAGTCTCCCAAGCAGCTGAGATTACAGGCATGCATCACCACGCCCAGCTAATTTTTTTAGTTTTTTAGTAGAGACGGGGTTTCTCCACGTTGGCCAGGCTGGTCTTGATCTCCTGACCTCGTGATCTGCCCGCCTCGGCCTCCCAAAGTGCTGGGATTACAGGCATGAGCCACGGTGCCTGGCCAGTGTTGTCATTTTCTAAGCTGTAAAATCTTAGAGAAGTGCATTCACTTCTCAGAGCCAGTTTCCTGGTAAGAACTTGTTGAAGACTACTCTGTCCCCATTGAATTAAGTTGGAGACAGTGTTGTTGATTAAATGGCCGTTTATATGTGACTCTGTTTCTGGATCTTCTATTCTGTTTTGTTGATCTATATTTTCTTTTGTTTTACTTTAATATTCAGGTGGATAGAATCTATCCTTTCTTCATAGCAAATTATCTTAATTACTATAGCTTTATAAATCAAATAGTGTAAGTTACCCAACCTGTTTTTCTTTTATGATTGTTTTGGCTATTCTAATTCTCTTGCATTTTCACATAGATTTTAGAATCAGCTTTGCAAGTTTTACAGGAAACTGTTGGGTTATGCATTGGAATTGCATTGAATTTATAGAACTTAGGCAGAGTGGGCCTTAACGTTATTTAGATGTGGGCCTAAACATTGTAAGATTTCTAAAAAATCTTAACGTTATTTAGATTTCCAGTGTAAGAAAATGGTGTATTTACCTATTCCTCATTTATCTAGATCTTTTTAAACTTCTTTTTTCTTTTTTTGAGACAGAGTCTCGCTCTCTCACCAGGCTGGAGGGCAGTGATGTGATCTCGGCTCACTGCAACTTCTTCTAGGTTGAAGTGATTCTCCTGCCTCAGCCTCCTGAGTAGCTGAGACTACACCCAGTTAATTTTTGTATTTTTTTAGTAGAGATGGGATTTCACCACATTGTCCAGGATGGTCTCCATCTCTTGACCTCATGATCCACCTGCCTTGGCCTCCCAAAGGTGCTGAGATTACAGGTGTGAGCCCCCATGCCCGGCCAACTTCTTTTTTTTTTTTTTAAGTAGAGATGGAGTCTCACTGTGTTGCCCAGGATGGTCTTGAACTCCTGAACTCAACAGATCCTCCTACTTTGGCCTGCCAAAGTGTTGGGATTACAGGCATGAGGCTCACGCCAAGCCTTAGATCTTTAACTGTCCTTGTAATTGTTAGGAAAGAGGTCTTAAGGATCTTTTGTTATATTTTTATTCCTTAGCATTTAAAAAAGTATGCTGTAATTCAAAGTAGCATTTGTACTATTGTAAAGGGTGTTTATTTATTTATTTTGCTTTTTTTTTGAGGCAGAGTCTTGCTCTGTTGCCCAAGCTGGAGTGCAGTGGCGTGATCTCAGCTCACTGCAGCCTCCGCCTCAGCCTCCTGAGTAGCTGAGATTACAGATGCATGCCATCAGACCCGGCTACCTTTTGTATTTTCAGTAGAGATGGGATTTTACTACGTTGGGCAGGCTGGTCTCAAACTCCTGACCTCAGGTGATCCACCCACCTTGGCCTCCCAAAGTGCTGAGATTACAGGAGTGAACCATTGCGCCTGGTCATAAATCATTTTTTTTTAAATTTTCATTTACTATTTGTTATTAGTATATAGAAATATAAGTTTTGTATTTTTGCTTTGTTTCCTGAAACCTTGCTACAGTGTGTTAAGTTGCAGTAATTTTTGGTTGATTCCTTAGGGTATCTGTTTAGATAATCATGCCTTTGGATAGAAACAAATATACTCTGTGTGTGTGTGTGTGTGTGTGTGTGTGAAAGAGAGAGCGAGAAACAGTGGAGGAGAGGGAGAGAAGAAGGGAGAGAAGTTAAAATCTCCAGTTATGAGAGTTCATTTCTTTTTCTCTTTAATCATGAACTTTTTGCCTTCTGACTTACTGGATTCACTTGTATTTAAAGTTTCTTATTGGATTAATTTGTGCTTAAGGTTTATTTGTATTTACTATACCCTCACCTTCACCACCATACAGTATTTATGCTTTAACTATCAGTTGTCTGTCCATAATTTAAAAGAAGACAAAAAAAACTAGGTTTTAAATTACCCATTGAATTACTATTTCTGGTGCTCTTAATTCCTTCCCTTAGCTCTAGGTTTCCATTTGGTATAATTTCTCTTCAGCATGTAAAGCATCTATTAATATTTCTTTCTTTTCTTTTCTTTTCTTTTCTTTTCTTTTCTTTTCTTTTCTTTTCTTTTCTTTTCTTGAGACAGAGTCTCACTCTGTCACCCACACTGGAATTCGGTGCTGTAATCTTAGTTCACTGCAACCTCCACCTCCTGGGTTCAAGTGATTCTCCTGCCTCAGCCTCCTGAGTAGCTGGGATTATAGGTGTGTGGCACCACACCTGGGTAATTTTTGTAGTTTTAGTAGAGATGGGGTTTTGCCATGTTGCCCAGGTTGGTCTTCAACTCCTAACCTCAAGTGATCTGCCTGCCTTGGCCTCCCAAATTTCTGGAATTACAGGTGTTAGCCACTGTACCTGGCCAACATTTCATATAGTATAGCTCTGCTGGTGATGAATTCTCTCATTTTGTTCTTTAATCTGAATTTTTTTTTCTTTTGAAGTACATGGTTGCTGGATGTTGAATTCTGGGTGATGGTGGTATCTGCCCCTCTCCCCTCAAAGATACTGTTCATTGTCACCTGGCTTTTATTGTTTCTGATAAGAAATTAGCCATCATTTGTATCTTTCTTACCTTGTATGTAATGTGTCTATGTTTTTTGTTGTTGTTGTTGTTTTTCTCTTTGATACTGATTTTTTAGAATATTCATAATGATCCTAGATATAATTTGCTTGGCATTTATGCTTCTCGGAGTTTGCTGAGCTTCTTGGATCTTTGTTTTTCTTTTCTTTTTTTCCATTTTTGTATTGTTTAGGAAATATTTAACCATTATATCTTAATTTTTTAAAATTTATTCTCACACTCTTTTTTAAATTGTACTCCTATTACGTCTATATTAAACTGTTTCAGATTTTCTTATAGGACAATCAGCCTTTTTCACTTTTGTTCAGTCTTCTCTATTGTCTTTAAACTGCTAGTAAGCCCAGCCAGTGATTTTTTTTTTCCCTTTTCTTTCTCATTTCAGTATTACAGCTGAAAAGTGTTTATTGGGCCCCTTCCTTTTTTTTTTTTTTTTGGACCCTGGTCAACATGGTGAAACCTTGTCTCTACTAAAAATATAAAAATCAGCCAGGCATGATGGCGGATGCCTGTAATCCCAGCTACTCAGTCAGCTGCGGCAGGAGAATCACTTGATCCTGGAGGTGGAGGTTGCAGTGAGCCGAGATCACACCACTGCATTTCAGCCTGGGTGACAGAGCGAGACTGTCTCAAAAAACAAACAAAAAACTTTACACTTGTTTTCACTGAAAATCTCTATCTGTTTACTCATATTTTTCCTTAGTTTCTTGGAATATGTTAACCCTTTGAGTGTATTTATGCTTATTTCTGTAAATCTTAAAATCCAATGTTTGTGCCTACTTGGATTTCCTTTTATTACATATTTGAGGGGTTTGGTATAAAGAGTGCTTTGTTTATTGCCCTGAGTTACATCTTCTTTCTTGCATGTCTAAGATTTTTCATTCTGGACGTTTTGAACGATATATGTCTGCCTTCTGATAGTTCTAAAACTATTGGATTTTACTCTAATAGCGTATTAACTGGCTGAACTTGTAGGTCTGTTTTTTATGCTTTATTAGGGCAGAACTTTGGAAATTTTCAGGTGTTTTCCAAGCTTCTCTAACTTGATGGGACTCAAGGTTCAAACCATGTGCTGTTTGTGGGCCTTGTTAGGTAGTAGTGCTTGTTTTCAATTTTTTCTTGGACAAGTTTAGAGTAATTCTTTTTTAGTGTAGGGTTTCTCAACCTGGGTAGCACTTGACATTTAGAGCTAAGCAATTCTTTTTGGGGATAGAGAGGCTGTTCTGTGCATTGTAAGATGTTGAACAGCATTTGTGGCCTCTACCCACTACTGCTGAAAGCATCCCTCTAGTTGTAACAACCAGTAGTGTCTCCAGTCATTACTGAGATCTCTCCTGGGGGACAAAATTGCCCTGTTTGAGAATTATTTCTCTGGATAGTGCTCTTGAATGAGGTTCTGCACCCTGGTCTGGTGAGAATTTCAATACCTCGCCTCAGCTAGACCTTCAGTATCTCTGTTCAGCTCACTCCTCCTTAGCAGCAGCTCTCTGTTAAGGCTTGGGTGGCCTTGACCTGTGCCTGTCCCTCAGCCAAGGACTTGCAGCGCCCCTACCTCATACCCTTCTGGGGCCCTTCCCTTCTGATACCTCCTTACTGTCCAGGGCCATGCAGATGCCAGTGGCTTTAGCTAACCCAAACTCTGACCTCCACCCCTTTGCTCAGCAGGGATGCTGTGCTCTGTTGCTCACTGCCACAGTCGGAAAGTGGTGTTCTGGCTCAAAGCCAAGGCAGTGATTGGTGCCTGCAAACATCTTCTGAGTGTTGTACAGTTCTGAGGTGGAGGAGTGGCCTTGTCTGGTATCAGCCACTTAGCCGCGGCCAGAGCCCAGTCTCTCTGCTGGTGAAATAGCTTGGATGTTTATGAGCCTGGCAGCTGGGAGCTCCATGTGTGCAGTACAGGGTGTAGCTGTGTGAGCTGCAGGTCATGCCTGTTTAACTTCCTGCTGAACAGATGCAGGGTGAGGGCATATGCTAGACCAAGGGACTCACCATCTGCCACGCGCCACCTGTGTGCTTCACAAAAACCCCAATCCTGGGCCCATCCCAGACCTGACCTGCTGTTTCAGAGTTTCTAGGGAATGGGCCTGGAAATCTGTGGATTTAATTTGTGCCCCAGGGAAGTCTCTGCACTAGAGGATAGTGAAGGGAACGCCAGGCATGGAGGGGGGAGACTGGACGTGGCTTCCTTGGAAGGGAAAGGGCCGCTTGAGGCTCTGCATTCCTTTACCCAGGACTTACCTTGAAATCATGGCTGATGATTTATTTATTTTAACTGTTACGTAATTCAATTTTAAAATTTTAGCTTTTTTTCTGTTTCTTCTTCTTTTTTTTTTTTTAATCTTCTAACACATCCTGTTATAGCAAATTTTTAAATCTTTTCATTGCCCTGAACATGTTTTTATTTCTCCTTTATTTTTTTAAGATTTTCTATAGTTTTATTTCTCTACGTTGCATTTTGTGGTTATTTACTTTCAGGTCTTCAGACATCATCGATTCATTTTTAAACTTTTAAAAATTTAAAGAAAATTGTGATAAAATATGCATAATGGCCAGGCACGGTGGCTCACGCCTATAATCCCAGCACTTTGCGGGGCTGAGATGGCCAGATTGCTTGAGCCCAGGAGTTTAAGACCAGCCTGGGCAACATAGTGAAACCCTGTTTCTACAAAAAGTAACAAAAATCAGCCAGGTGTGCTGGTGTGCACCAGTAGTCGCAGCTACTTGGGAGGCTGAGGTGGAAGGATTACCTGAGCCTAGGAAGTCAAGGCTGCAGTGAGCCCTGATTGTGCCACTGGGTACTCCATCCTGGGCATTGGAGTGAGACTGTGTCTCAAAAAAATATTTCTCTGTCTATCACATGAAATCTGTAATTTTTGCAAGGCATGGTGGCTCTTACCCATCATCCTCTGGCGTCCTCCATTTTGCTTTCTGTCTGCAAGAATCTGACACTGAAGGGACCTCATCCAAGTGGCATCATACCATATTTGTCCTTTTATGAGTGGCTTGTCTCCCTTGGCATCATGTCCTCAGGTAAATTTAAGTTTTGGGTTTATGTCATACATTTTCTCAGCATTTAGTGAAAAACTTCTGTGTCACCCTGATCCTCAACTGTGGGGCTGAACCTTTGTTTAGCTGCAGTGGAAAACAAAGGCATTTCAGAGATTTTACCCTTTTCTGGCTTCTTGCTCTGAGTCTTCTTGCCTGTGTCTGGGTGTGTTTTGAAGTCCTCACCTCCCCCTTCTACTCCCTCTGGGACCCATTAGCTGAAAGAACAGGGTCATTTTTTCTTCTGGGTCTCTCCTGGAGGTAACAGCTGTGGGCACAGGGCTGCTCTTTGATATGCTTGTCATAGAGTCGAGAAAGTGAGAAGGAGGTGCTTTGGTAAGGAATGTCTGTCCTTCCTCTCTCTGTGCATTTTCCTCCTAATTCCTTTATCCTCATCAGTGAAAGAGATGAAGGCATTATTACGTTTGGTTGTAAAAATGCATGTGGTGAAAAAGTCATTATTAAGATGTTTTCTGATATCTGTCATTTTTTTCCTGCTACATAAATCTCTTCATTTTTATAAAGCTTCCAAGATAATCTTTAAAAGAGAATGAATGATGGAACTGATTTTGCATTATTACAGTATTGTGCGCTGTTACTTTAGGATTGCTGAATATCTGGCCTACTGAAGGTCAATACTTTATAAATATACAACATTAGGAAAAAAGAAAACCACATATGTAAAATACTTTCATTTTCACTGATTCTTAATAAAATTATGGTGAGTCTGTAGACGGCACACTGCTTCCTCCAAGTATTCTTGGTCTGAAGGAGGGCACATGAAACACGTCATTTTTGAGAAAATACATTATAAACACTGTTTCTTATAATTTTCTCTTAGAAAAGGAAAGCAGGATGGGTGCAGTGGCTCACGCCTGTAATCCCAGCACTTTGGGAGGCTGAGGCGGGTGGATCACTTGAGGTCAGGAGTTCCAGACCAGCCTGACCAACATGGTGAAACCCCGCTTCTACTAAAAATACAAAAAAAAACTTACGCATGGTGGCACATGTCTGTAATCCCAGCTACTTGGGAAGCTAAGGTAGGAAAATCTCTTGAAACCAGGAGGCAGAGGTTATGGTGAGCCAAGATTGCGCCATTGCACTCCAGTCTGGGCAACAAGAGTGAAACTCTGTCTCAAAAAAGAAAAGAAAAAAAGAAGTGGAAAGCAGAAAAACATGATAAAAAGATTTAAAAAAAAGATGATGGACACTAAACACAATAGCTCACACCTCTAATCCTAGAACTTTGATAGGCCAAGCGGGAGCATTGCTTGAGCCGAAGAGTTCAAGACCAGCCTGGGCAACATAGGGAGATTCCATCTCTGCCTTGGCCCTCGCTGCCTTACCCTTCACAAAAGCCAAGTGTGGTGGTGAATGCCTGTGGCCTATTACTTGGGAGGCTGAGACAGGAGGATTGCTTGGGCCTCGGAGGCCGAGGCTACAGTGAGCTGCAGTCTTGCCACTTAACTCCAGCAAAAGAGCAAGACCCTGTCACACATATATACACACACACACACACACAAGATGATAGAAGTTTGGTTTTTCCTTCCTCTTCAATACTGCGTTTATATTCTCCTTAAAATGATCTTCTCTGACCTAACCCTAGACTGTATATTTGTCCCCATGTGTGTTCTCACTGTCCCTTCTTTACCCACTCCTGGGCTTGTCACCCTTTCCGTATTTTCTCTTTTCTTCCTGTTGTCCTGCCAGTTATGTCTTGCTCATCTCTCTATTCCCCTCTCAGTCAATAAACAAGTTCAGTTGGGGCTTGTTTTTCAGGCAGAGAAACTGGTGATTGCAGGGTCTGGGGTTGAGGGGTCTCTCAGCCATGGTGGGAGATGTGGCACCCCTTTGAACAGATTACTGTCAAGCAGTGTTACATGTTCTTTCCATGGGTATTGGTATGCCAGTAGTATTTAATTAATCAATTAAAGTTGATTAATTAGATTGTACTAATTTCCTTCAATATACATTCACTGCCCCACCACTCATTGAAACACTAATTTTTTTTCCTTTCTTTCCCTCCCTCCCTTCCTGTCTCTCTCTCTCCCCTCCCTCCCTCCTTCCTTTCCCTTCCCTTCCTTCCTGACTGCCTTCCTTCCTTCCCTTTCTCTTTCTTTCCCTTTCTTTTTCTTTCTTTCCTTCCTTCCTTCCTTCTTTCCTTTTTCTTTCTCTTTCTCTCTCCTTCTTCCCTCCCTCCTTTCTTTCTTTCTTTCTTTCTCTCTCTCTCCCCTTCCTTCCTTCCTTCCTTCCCTTCCTTCCCTTCCTTCCCTTCCTTCCCTTTCTTGATGAGATTTTGCTCTGTTGCTCAGACTGGATTTCAATGGCATGATCACTGCTCACTGCAGCCTTGAGCTCCTGGGCTCAAGCGATCTTTCCACCTCAACCTCCTGAGCAGCTGGGACTACAGGCATGTGCCACCATGCTTGGTTAATTTTTACATTTTTTTTGTAGAGACAGGATCTCACTGTGTTGCCTAGTCCAGTCTTAAACTCCTGGACTCATGTGATCTTGCTGCTTTGGCCTTCCAAAGTGTTGGAATTACAGGCATGAGCCACCATACCAGGTCCTACAGAGAACTTTCTGTGTAGGTTTTCAGGCTTGTATTCCAGCTGTGAAAAATCAGGCAAAACAAAAACAAAAGCCCCAGAAAGTGATGCAACTGTCAGATTATAAAGAACCTACAGGTTGTTGATTTTGGATGGACATTTTCATCTCCTTAAGTTTCTTTTTTTTAATAGAATTGGAGAAGGAATGTGACTTTGTAGTCACCCATCATGTTTATGAGGAAGAGGATATTAGCCAGTCCCTGGGTCTTCCCCTCAAAAACAGAGATTGTTGGTTTTAGATTATACAGTCATTAAAGTAAATGTGTTGTTACTAAGCAACTCTGGCCAACAGTATTGGAAAAATACAGGCAATTTTCTGCTTCAAGTGACTAAACACTCATCCTAGTTGCCTGTTGCAGAAATACCCAGTTTAACTGGAAGTCGCATTACCTCACAATCTCAACTCTAAGTAAGCCAAACAATTGATAAGATAGTACTTGCTTTATATGCTTATTCAAAACATATTTACTCTGACTTTACTTACAACCCTCATAAGCCACATCCCAGTCTAAAACAGTAGTAGATAATGGTGTGACATTCTGCTGAGAATTTAAAGAGACAACTGATAGCCTGACAGCCAGGGGCAAGATGGATCATAAAGCTCCAGAATCTTAAAAGTGTGGCCATTTGGGCACTCCGTGGGAAGAGCATCCCTGTCCACCGAGAGAGTCGTTGACACTGGGTAAGAGCCACATTCTTGTGAGGAATTTGCATCATGAAGGTGATGAACTGCAGTTTGCCTCTTCTGTTTTATTTTTTATTTTTGAGAAGGAGTCTCACTGTCACCCACGTTGGAGTGCAGTGGCGCAATCCTGGCTCACTACAATCTGCCTCTCGGGTTCAAGAGATCCTCCGGCCTCAGCCTCCCCAGTACCTGGGATTACAGGCTTGTGCCACCACGCCCAGCTAAATTTTATATTTTTAGTAGAAACAGCGTTTTACCATGTTTACCAGGCTGGTCTTGAACTCCTGACCTGAGGTGATCCGCCCTCCTTGGCCTCCCAAAGTGCTGGGATTACAGGTGTGAGCCACCATGCCTGGCTGCACTTCTGAGACAGACAGCCCAGCCACATCTTCTGTTTTAAAATGACTATTAAAGAGCAGGGGAAGACATCTGTTAAAATGAAGATTGGATTAATGCATTTAATCCAAGAAGAGATATTCATCTCACCAGTCTGGAAAACTCACTTCCATGAAAAGGTCATTCATTCTCTCTTCCCGACTCCCTTTGGTGATGATATTTATGTGGCCACCCTGATTAAGAAACAGTTTACTTTTCAAATGAAAGCTAGATACTACATGATTTATTTTCAAGAAATTGAATAAATTTAATGTTTTCTTCTGGATTGTAGAGTTTTCTTGTAATCCCACACGTATTTCCTTGCTTGCCTTCAGTAGAAAGCCAGCCTCCAGTGGTACCCTGCTCTGATGGAGTTTACTTCCAACATTCATAGTATTGTTCTTAATGGCCACGAAGATTCTAGAGTAACCAATATTTAGATACTCAGATGTTTTCCAGCTTTTAGTAATTAGATATTTAGATGTCTTCTAGTTTTTGTGTATTACAAATAGCATTTTAATGGACATGATTAAAGTTAAACATTTGGATACCTCCTTCATTTCCTAGGGTATACAAATTTCAAGGCTTTTGCTATGCTAGATTTCCTCCCCAAGAATTGTTAATTATTTGCATTTTCCCCAGTGAAATGAGAGAGCTCTACAAGTCCAGATTTGATGTTATATTTTAAAAATCACTGTCAATCTCACCAATTTCATAGGTGAAAAATAATACGTCATTATTTTAATTTACATGGCTTTGTGTCATAGTGGATTTGAGTGTTTGCATTTCCTTGGCCATTTGTGGGTTTTTTTTTTTGGTGAATTTCCTGCACACATTCTTTGCCTCTTTTAAACAAATTGGTAGGCATTTATAATTCATATTGATATGTAGGGGCCATTGATTTATTAAAGATATCTTGAGTCTGGCATATATCTACAAGTTTTGATTTCAGTTTGTTTTGGTTGCCTTTTATTTGTTGTCATGGTAGAACTATTTTGTTTTCCCAGGGAAAACAAATGTAGTCTAATGGTGTCCTTTGATAACATGTCAGGTAAATGAAGCATAGAACCAAAATATTTGCAGAACGATGATGCCTTCATTTGCAGAATTTTTTTTCCTGTACATTGGATGTGAACTCTTTTAAACTATAACATGGACACTTTATTAGAACCAAATTTTAGTTTTCTACATTAATGAGAAATACTGGTAACTTTCCTTCATTGAATAAAATAGTTGCTTGTTCTCTGTCACATGTAAATAGTTTGAGTTTGTTTTTATCCTCTCATCTACAAAATAGGAATAATTCTTACTTGATAAATGTTGTTTTCTTGTTCAGTTGTCTGGCTAACAGTGGTGCTTACTAGATGGTAGCTTGATTTATGATCATAATGACATAAATGAATATGACTTGATCTATATATTCTGGTAGCTACTAAGGGTAACACAGATACATGATTACACTAATTGTATTTCTGAGGATGTGAACAGTGTTTTGTTTGTTTCTTTCTGTGGTCTTGATTTTAAATAGAACTTAGATTATCAATTTTTTACCTTCTTTTTAAATACACAAAGCCAGAAGTGTCCTCTAAGACTTGCTTTTAGCTATATCTCACAAATTATCATTATCATTTACTTTAAAATATTTCAGATTTCCTTTGTCACTTTGACTCATGCTTATTTAGAAATATGTTGTTAATATCCAGATATTTTGAGTTGTTAGATATCTTATTGTTGATCTGCAATTTAATTCTGCGTCACCAGAATACATTCTGTATAACATTTTTATGTTCAGATGTTGATTGAAATTTACTGATGGGCCAGCATTAAGGACTATTTTACCTTAAAAATTAGAAGTATACAATAGCAAAATTCTTTTACCGTTCCTCATCTTTCATGCTATTGTTGCATATTTTCCTTCTGTGTCCAAAATGCACTATTACCATTTTTGCTTTAAGCAGGTAGTTATTTTTCAAAGTAACTTTTTTTTTTTTTTAGACAAGGTCTTGCCCTGCTACCCAGGCTGGAGTGCAGTGGTATGATCTTGGCTCACTGCAGCTTCCACTTTCTGGGTTCTAGCAATTCTCCCACCTCAGCCCCCCTGAGTAGCTGGATCTACAAGAGTGTGGCAAAACACCTGGAGAATTTTTGTACTTTTTGTGGAGATGGGGTTTTGCCATGTTGCCCAGGCTGGTCTCGAACTCCTGAGCTCTAGCAATCTGCCTGCCTCAGCTTCCCAAACTGTTGAGATAACAGGTGTGAGCCACCACGCCTGGCCTGTCTTTTATATTTACTCACATTTGTCATTTTGGTTTCTCTTTATTCTTTCTCTAGATCTGAGTTTCCATCTGATATTGTCTCCTTTTAACTTGAAAAATACTCTTTATATATTTTTTTTATAGTTCAGGTTTATTGCTGATAAAGTCTCTCAGCCTTTATCTGAAAATGTAATTTTACTCTCATATTTTAAAGGACATTTTTTATTGGTTATAGAATTGGGGTTGACAGATTTTCTTTTTTTTTTGAGTCAGAATCTCACTCTGTCACCCAGGCTGGAGTGCAGTGGCATGATGTTGGCTCACTGCAACCTCTGCCTCCCAGGTTCCAGTGATTCTCCTGCCTGACCCCCTCCCCCCGCCCCAAGTGGCTGGAATTACAGGTGCCCACCACCCTACCTGGCTAATTTTTGTATTTTTATTAGAGGCGGGGTCTCGCCATGTTGGCTAGGCTGGTCTCGAAGTCCTGGGCTTGAGTGATCTGCCCGCCTCAACCTCCCAAAGTGCTGGGAATACAGGCGTGAGCTACTGCACCTGGCCAGCTTTTTTTTTTTGGTCTTTCTTTCAGCACTGTAAATATTGTTCTGTTGTCTTCCTATTTTCATTGTTGCTGGTGTGTCAGCTGCTGGTTGGTTGTTGTTTCTCTGTGTGTAATGTGTGTCTAGGTATAGATCTCTTTGTTTTTGTCCTTCATTGAACTTGCTAAGATTCTTAATTATGTAAATTAGTATTTACTACCAACTTTGGTAAAATTCTAGTCATTATTTGCTCAAATACTTTTTTCTTCCCTATTTCTTCTTCTAGGACTTCAATTACATGAATATTTCATTGCTTGATATTCTTCCTTATGGACCCTCAGTCTTTGTTCTTTTTCTTAACTCTTTTTTTTTCTGTTTGTTCTTCAGAGTTCAGATTATAAACTATAGAAGAAAGGGTTAGTGCCTCTGGGACTAAATCAATGGAAAGTATCTGCTATTAATGATAGCTAATTACTTTTTCATTTCAGATGTTACTTTTTCAGTTTGAGAATTTCGATTTGGTTCTTTTTGGTATTACCTATCTCACTCCTAAAATTACACCTACTTGTTATAACCATATTTTTCTTTAACTCTTTGACATTTTATAATGGATATTTCATAGTTGTTGTTTACTAATTCCAAAATCTGGATCATTTCAGGGTCTATTTCTATTGCCATTTCCCTCCTTTGATTACATGTCACATTTTATTGTTTCCTTGCATATCTAATAATTGTTTTACTATGTTCAACATTATGATCTGTACACTATAGGAAGTCTGGATTAAAGAGCATTGAGTTTTGTTCATGTAGGTAGTTACATTCCTGGCAGATTGACCCTTTTAGCATTGAATCCATCTATCTGTCTGTCAATCAGTTAATCATAGGTCAGGTAGCTCCATTTTGAACTAAGTCTGAGTGCACAGCAGTTAATCTAGGGTGAGATCTTTATTACTAAGACATAGCCTTCCTGGTGTCTCAGTGGAATGCCTGAGGCCCCAGCAGAGATTTCCTTCCTCTCCTTGGGTGGCATCTCCTACCGCATAACCTCCAGAATCTTCAGTTGGCACTCAGCCCCATAGCTGCTGCTTTCTTAGGCCTCATGGAGTCTGGCCCTGCTTATGGACAGGAAAGCTGTGGGCAAAGTACCCTGGGTAAATCCCTATTGAAACTTCTGGGGCAAACTCTCTGTTACTCAGGCTCACAAATTCCAGACGCTTCTGCAACGTGGAACAACGATTTCTTCCTCCACAGCTCAGTGAAACGGCAGTTTTTCTTGGGCAGAAAATGTCCCCAGGCAGAAAGCCAGGTCAGTCCCGGGCCACCACCTATATTTCCTGTCTCTTGAGGCTCACAGCCCTGTGTTACCTGTAGTCCAGTGCCTGAGAACAGCTGTGTCATATGTTTTACCCAATGTTACAGTTTCCAAGGGAGGGTAAGTCCTCTCTCATGGTTGGAAGCAGAAGCCTGGCAATTTGCTTATCAGCTGTGTCTTCCTCATTAAAAATATTCATGGTGGCTGGGTATAGTGGCTCACGCCTGTAATCCCAGCACTTTGGGAGGCCAAGGTGGGTGGATCATGAGGTCAGGAGTTCAAGACCAGCCTGGCCAATATGGTAAAATCTTGTCTCTACTAAAAATATAAAAATTAGCTGGGTGTGGTGGTGCACGCCTGTAGTCCCAGCTGCTCAGGAGG
>CAUYQU010002583.1:0-29689 GCA_963574635.1 Cheracebus regulus | reverse complement strand
TTGATGTGATACATGATTATTTCAATTCATAGGTTTGGAAACTGGGACTGTGAAATATGAGGCAACTTTCCAAGGCTATTTTTGCATCAACTGCTGTAGTGACATTAGGCTGGGCCTTCTTCAGTCACATTTGTTTTCTTGCCTTCTGCCATGCTGTAGTACGGAGAACTCCCTACTGTAGCGTGACAAGAGGCAAGAGATCGGCATTTGTGGAGATCTCCAGATCAGTAGATGACACATGTTTTGCTTATACTTACATCTCAAACCATCTCCAAAGCAATCTCAAATAAGATTCTCATGAGAACACAATTTGTTTTGAAAAATTAGCATGGGAATATAAGTTAAAATAAACATTTAAAAACCATATGTTTATTTTATTTTTAAATTAAAACCAACATGTTACTGTCAGATCTATTTTCAACTTAGAAGTATACAAAAATTTATAGAATTCTAGTAGCATAAATTTTGTTTACCAATAATGAAGACATTGAATTGCCTTTAGTATCCTGTGATTTATCTAACCAGTAACTCTGTATTTAAGTAGAAACTTGTTTATTTCTTTTGTTTTCTTTTTCTTTTTCTTTTTTTTTTTTTTGAGACAGAGTCTTGTTCTGTTGTCCAGGCTGAAGTGCAATGGCACGATCTCAGCTCACTGCAAACCTCTGCCTCCTGGGTTCAAGCGATTCTCCTGCCTCAGCCTTACAAGTGGCTAGGTTACAGGCATGTGTCACCATGCCAGGTTAATTTTTGTATTTTTAGTAGAGACAGGGTTTCTCCATGTTGTTCAGGCTGGTCTCGAACCCCTGAGCTCAGGTGATCTGACCAGCTCAACCTCCCAAAGTGCTAGAGCCACTGCGCCTGAAAAAACTTGTTTATTTTCAGTTTAAGAGTTTAATTTCACCTTTATTTTTTAGTCTGTTTTTTATGAATATTGACCTAAGGTAAAATTACATCTACACAGAAAGTAAGATTTAATTACTAGTCCATATAAACAATTAAATAATTTTGCACCAGTAGTTAAATCATTAGTTTTAAACAACTGTTCAAGAAGCACAAAGCCATAATGGTTTGTGAGATGAAAACCATATGGTTTTTGAAATCAAAGCCATAATGGTTTGTGAGATCATCCTGTTTCTTTCATGTTACTCAACGGTAAATGCCAAGAGTTTCTGGAATGTTTATTAGCCAAATAACTAGTGAAATAGTATAATCATTTTTAAACCTAATGTCAATTATTATTTTTAAAAATTTTTGCCAGTATCCAATTATATTGATTCACTTTGCCAAAATCCTTAAAGTTCAAATATTTATTCTAGAAAGATGGCTGAAATCATAGTAGAGCATTCAGCAAGGCTTTATTGATACATGAATGTATGAATGAAATGAAAGAATAAATGAATGAAAAGACCCCTGGTAAGTCTCATAACACTTTTTAGTTCCATCCTGCATAAACAGCTGGAGGTAAACATATTGAATGAAGCATCTGGTATGAAATCAGCACAACTTTCCTTTCACCAAAAGAGTAGGGAAGACTGGAAAATAGAATTTTTGAAAAATGGGTAACTATAACTAAAACTCATTTGTATTCTACTTCTTCCAAGTGCTCTTGGGAATCTATATAATGAACATACGTTTGTTTCTTGTGGGATTTTGCCAATAGTTTAAACTCTCCTACCCCTCAAAAGACAACGCCATGCATGCTGCCCAGTTACAGAGTCAATTAATCAGAGTATTTGACATTGTGTTGCAGAGAAATATGGCAGGGCATATATGGACAGTATCAGTGTGTATATATCATTTTAAAGCTATACTTTTTGCTTTACTCTAAATTCCTTCCTGCTAACTTCAGCTAGGCTCTATTTTGGGCTTCTCCCTTCCATTATACAACTATATAAATTCTTGCATCAGCCAGTGCCCCTAACTTGGAGTCATAGTCATTCCCAAGAGTTCAGGACTAGCTATGTAATTTGTGGGTCCCAGATTGCATGCCCCGGGAGAGAAGAAATGAGTGTTTATATAGGAACTCCAGTCCATGACAGAATAAGGGCTTCTCTTGGAATGGCGGCTACTCCCAGGAATGCTATTTTTTTTTTTTTACTTTTCTGATTTGCCACATTTCTGGAGGCAAGAGAACATCCTGAGGCCAAGAAGTGTGGTATCTCGCAGTTAAACGTTGGTCTGTGTGCACTCCAGTGTTAAGGGCAAGGGACCATAGGTGGGGCATGGATATATCACCCACTGGGCCCAGAGTCAGGTCTCCTACATGGAAAATGTTGAGCTGGTGATCACACACACAGATCTTTCTCTTTTCCCTAACTTTCTCACTACCAGAATTCACAGAGAGACACTCTGGAGTCAGACTGTGGATATGGGGGATTATTTGGTGTATACACAGCTCTTCCTAGTTTTTCAAATCAATCATGCTCAGTTACCTTTGTCCAGTTAGGTCAGCTTTCCTAGACTCCTTTCCTTTGGTACCCAGGAAAATATGCATAGGTATCTGAACACAAATAATGAGCTGAGTTCAAGTTCTCTCTCCCAGGATACCTCAAGGGATGTGATTGGAAACTATATTAGTTTCCCTAAACCTTTCTCTACTATTGAGCTTCTAGGTCTGATTTATGCAAAATACCTAAAATGCTTTTGGTAAAACAATGTGATAAATCTGTGTATTCCAAGTACCATATACTTTCTTTTTCTAATAGAAGAGTAACAGAATTCTGAGTTGACTTGGTGTAACCATGTGCCCAGCTTAAAGACTATATTTCCTGGCCTCACTTACAGCTAGGTGTGATCATATAACAAAATTATGATTAATGAAATATAAGTGGAAGTACTTCTTGGGACTTCCCAGATGACTTTTTAAAAGAAATAATATGTTATTCTCTCCCTCCCTTTCTCTTTTGCCCTTGCTGGAACATAGAATAATTGGAACACTAAATGTAATCGTGGATCAGGGGTTGACCTTAAGAATGTCAGGTGTATTCTGGGGCTGTAAAACAAACAGAAAGGAAACTAAGATGTCAATTATACTATAAAGTCAGTTTACCAGCCCAGACCATCTTTCTTAGGAATTATTTTAATATAAGAAAGAAATTGTTTGACTTTCTTATGTCACTATTATATGTGTCCTGCTATATGTAGTTGAACATATTTTTAACCAATATGGAAGATATTAGTTAAAACCTACCCAGGTCTAATCTCTACCTAACTATAGTGTTTTTATACAAACTTGCCATAATACTATTTTGTATTCTGATTTTTTATTTCATAGTCCTGTTATCTCACAAATCATTTTTTTATTGTTATTTTTAATGTTTTTCACAAATTTTCTTCATCATTATTTTTAATGTATATATATGAAGTCATCTGATAAATTGGTGACATTTTAATTTACTGAACTGTTGCCCCAATGTTGGACATAAAGTTTTTCTACTTTCTCATAATTATAGATTATACTGTTAATATCTATAATAATAAGTATATCTTTAAGAACAAATAATTATGCACAGGTTTGTGCATATTAGTCTCAGTTTTATTGTTGTTGATAACTTCTCTCTCATGAAAATGCCCTGAGTGGAAAATTTTGGAGGCTGCCCTTTACATTATTATTTCAAGTCACACAATCTCTCTTGTCCTCTCCATTTCAGGGTCACATTTCTCTTTAGATTACACATAGCATCTTATGATACTGCCTCTGGTCAGCTGATTTCTCCTTGCCTCATTCCAACTTCTGTTGTCAGAAAATTCTCCAATATTATCACATTCTTTTACAACAAAATGCCAAGGAAGATCAATTATCTATAAAAGGCTCTGATTTTAAATTTATGTCACTTTAGCGGATCAATCTTAAATATCTTTGAGAAGCACTCATACATAGACCATTTTCATCTGCTGATTACATAAGGAAAGTAAGATTTTGAGTATCTTCAACTTCAATGAATGTCACTTAAATCACTGAGCTGGAATGGAGTTGAAATGGGTCACCTAGACCAGCAGTTATCACATCTGGCTGCTCATTGACACTAACAGTAGAGCTTTGTAAAGTTACCAGTTCTTTGATCTCATCACCAACCTATTGAATCCAATTTTCAGAGGAAACAGTGGGAAAAAGTGAATGTTAAGAAATTGCATACTAAAAGCATCACAAGTTGATGGTGATAGATAGTGGGCTTTGGGTATCACTGGCATAGACACAAAAAATTACTCACATACCAGCTGGTTTCCTTTGTGTTAAAAAAATAATAATAAAATGTCTTTTTATTCTTCCCTTTCTTTGCAGTTCTACTTCATCATACCAGATCAGATTTTCATTGGCACTTGCCAATGAAAATATACAGTTTCTTAACTGGTTTCCTGTGATCCTTCCTCCACTTGGCCTTTAGCTACTGTGCCACCATAAGGCTCAGCCCTAGCCTTCTATTCTTCTTTAAACTGTCTCCTTGGGAGATCATATCCATTTATACACAGAGGACATACACATTTCTTTATTCAGTCCAAATCTCTCAAATGAGTTTAAAATACAGCTAGTAATTGACAATTGATATCCCCTCTTGAACACCTTGAAATTCAGTGTAACCAAAAGTCCTATCACCATTTTCTCCACAACCTCCTCCAAATTTTTTTATTTTTAAATTAAAAAAATAGACACATAGTAATTATACACATTTATGGGGTATATAATGAGGTTGTGATACATTCAATGTGTAGTGATCAAATCAAGGAAATTAGCATATCCGTCATCTGAAACGTTGATCATTTGTGTTGGGAACATTCAATATCCTTCTAGCTATTTGAAATGTGTATGTTATCATTAACTATATGCATCCTTCAGTGCTATAGAACAGCAGTCCCCAACCATTTTGGCACCAGGGACCAATTTCATGGAAGACAATTTTTCCATGGATGGTGTGTGTGTGGTGGGGGTTAGGTATGAGTCAAGTGCATTACATTGATTGTGCACTTTATTTCTATTATTATTACATTGTAATATATAATAAAATAAATACACATCTTACCATAATGTAGAATCAGTGGGAGCCCTGAGCTTGTTTTCCTGCAACTAGATGGTTCCATCTGAGGGTGATAGAAGACAGTGACAGATCATCAGGCATTAGATTCTGATAAGGAGCATGCAACCTAGATCCCTCACATGCACAGTTCACAATCGAGTTTACGCTCTTATGAGAATCTAATGTGGCTACTGATCAGTCAGGAGGTAGAGCTCAGGTGGTAATGTGAGCAATGAGGAATGGCTGTAAATACAGATGAAGCTTCTCTCGCTCACTCACTTACCGCTTACCTCCTGCTGTGTGGCCAAGTTCCTAACAAGCCACAGACCAGTAGTAGTCTGTGGCCCAGGGGTTGGGGACCCCTGCTGTGGAACACTAGAACTTATTTCTCCTAGCTAGCTGTAACTTTGTGTCCTTTAACAAATCCCTCCCTAATAGTCCCCCTTTCCCTTGCCTTTCCCAGCTTCTAGTATGCTCTGTTCTATTTTATACTTCTATAAGATCAACTTTCCTTTTAGCGTCTGCATGAGAGAGTATATTTGGAGTTTATGTTTCTATTCCTGGTTTATTTCATTTAACATAATGCCGTCCATTTCCATACATGTTGCTGCAAATGATTTGATCGTATTCCTTTTTATGGTAACCTGTTGTGTTTATATACCACATTTTCTAATGCAGCTAATAAAGCATTATATTGGTCATAAACACCAATACTTCTGGGAATATTTCTGAGATTTAAAAAAACACCTATTTCCAAAAATGGAAAATATTCCATAAAGGTTTATAGTGCTGTGATTAAGTAGGCGAATAATTTTTATTAGCATTTGAAGAGATTGGGAAAAAATTGCACTATGATTTTCCAAAATATCAGAAGAAAGGTCTCCTGTATGTGTGCTGATTCTAATAAAAGACATTCATTCATTCACTGAGAACACTGTCCTGGGCTGTGAGGATAAAGCAATGAATCAGATTCACACATTATATGTTGTCAGGAGGTCATATTTCAGTTAAGGAGATATACAATTCATAGAAAAAAAATGGATGAAGTCATTTTAGATTCTTTATTGATTATCTAGTATACTATCATCCTAGGAAATAATTTACACTAAAAAAAAAAGGGGGTTTGAATCCAGGGTCACAACTTACTTGGACTCATTACTTAACTGCACAAATCTTAGTTTCTCCATCTATGCTGTGGGTTTCTTTGGAGGAATAAAAGATCTAATGTTCTTAGCTAAGTACCTGACACTTAGGAAGCCCCAGAAATTATGTTAAACAAAATAATAGCATTAATAAAAATAATAGACAATTATTTTCAATAACAGCTATATTATTGTTATTATGAATACATTATTATTTATTATTATCATCATTATCATCTTTGGCAGATTCTGGCTCCAGGAGTTTGAGCAATATCATTTGTGGGTGACCTTCCATTTTCACATGCTCAGAATTTTCACTGTTTCTCAAAGTGTTCTCTGGGAATGAAGTCATGCATTACTAATAATTTCTTACATGTACAGTGACAAGTGCTCTTTCATGTGACATTCACTGCCTCCTTCTGGTATATTTATAAAGATCCTGTTTTTAAATGGTACAAACATGGTTCAGAAAGATTTAATATCTTGCTCAAGGTCACATAGCAAATGCCACAAATTTTGTCCTATATTATTTTAAACATGACAGGTAGTTTTGACTTGTCTTTTTCCTAGAGGTAGAGTAGTCCTGAGTAGAAAAGAGGACTAGGTCATTAAAAAAAAATGTGAGGCTGAGTGCAATGGCTCATGCCTGTAATCCCAGCACTTTGGGAGGCTTAGGCAAGCAGATTCCTTGAGGTCAGGAGTTCAAGACCAGCTTGGCTAACATGGCGAAACCCCTTTTCTACAGAAAAATACAAAAATTAGCTGGGTGTGGTAGCTGGCACCTGTAATCCCAGCTACCCAGGAGACTGAGGCAGGAGAATCACTTGAACCTGGAAGGCGGAGGTTGACAGTGAGCCAAAATCACACCGCTGCACTCCCATCTGGGCAACAGAATGAGACTCCATCTCAAAAAAAAAAAAAAAAAGATGTAAATACAAATTCATGAGAATGGATTAATAGCCTTGCTATTTACAGGTCTCTCTATTGTTAAGTAGACACACAACTAGCAAATTGAGAGTGAAAAACGCAGCAGAAATAGCTATTTAATATATCTCCTACCTAAGATATCTTGATTATTTCACTGTAAGAGCTTTTCTTTGCTTTTTGGTACAGCTTGTCTATCTCTTTTATTAATTATTTCAACTTTTGTGGATGTCTACTTATATGAAAAAAATCAAATTGTGACTCTTGGAGCCAGAGAGAGCTTGTACAGGTTGTACTTAAGATGAACCTGGAAACCATCATTATCAGCAAACTGACACAAGAACAGAAAATCAAACACTGCATGTTCTCACTCATAGGTGGGTGTTGAACAATGAGAACACATGGACACAGGGAGGGGAGCATTGCACACTGGGGTCTGTTGAGGGGTGGGGACTAGGGAAGGGACAGCATTAGGATAAATACCTAATGTAGAAGACAGGGTGATGGGTGCAGCAAGCCACTATGGCACGTGTATAACTGTAACAATCCTGCACGTTCTGCACATGTACCCCAGAACTTTATATGTACAGCAGCCAGCTACTGAGGTGCACAACATGGGTGAGCCTCACAGGTATCTGAACAACGCTGGACAAAGTGGGCTCCTACTGTGTGATGCTATTCACAGGAAGCCCAAAAACAAGTGAAACCACCCTAGCCTGCTGGAAATCAGAACAGTGACTGAATTTGTGGGTAACAGTTGATTGGGAAAGTGTAAGAGATGCTTCGCTGAGATGAGATTCTTCCATATTTTATCTGGGAGATGCCAAGAATAGTGTTTGTAGGAACATACTCTGGAAAACTGCTCAGGTTTTTTCTTATGTTCTGGTCTAGTTTCATCAATCCTACCCATAGAAAGAGAAGAGGATGCTGTTTCCAAACCGCAGCCTTGTGTAATGGATGCTGGCACCTGAGTCAGTGAACTTCCCCAAGCCTCAGTCTCCACTTCTGTACAGACAGAATAGGCAGTCCACTCAGGGTCTAGCACAGGAGGTGGCGAATTACAGTAAGAAGTTTTCTCAATAAAGAAAAGCTAGCTAAAACATTAAATCAAATTAGCTGTAGTCCATTGTAGTTCTTCACCTCAGCCTTATTCTCATCAGCTTTGCATTGCTCCTTTTAGAGGGGAGTGGGAGATGGCTCGTCCTTCCCTTCCTCTTCCTCCAGGAAAGACCCTAACCACTTCTCGCTAGCTTCCAAAAGAGCTAATGAACAACCTAAGAGAGGGAATGTGGGGCCAGCCACAAAGGTTCACGCCTGTAATCTCACCACCTTGGGAGGCCAAGGTGGAAGGATCACTCAAGGCCAAGTGTTCAAGACCAGCCTGGACAACATAATGAGACCTCGACTTTACAAAAAACAAAAAAATTAACTGATCGTGGGGGTAATGTGCGCCTGTAGTCCCAGCTTCTTGGGAGGCTGAGGCAGAGGGTTGCTTGAGCTTGGGAGTTGGAGGCAGCAGTCAGTTATGATCATACCACTGCCCTGCAGCCTGGGCAACAGAGCAAGATTCTGTCTCTAAAACAAATTAAAAAAAGAGAGAGAGAAAGAGAGTGTGAAAAATAAACCACGCAAAGCCTCTGTGTGTGCAGGAGCTTTTGCCTGCTTCATCTCATTTCATCCTCAAAACAGACCCATGTGGTTGCAGAATAAATGCTAATCCTATCCTACAGATGTGTGAATTGCCCAACTAAAGCATCAGAATCCAAATTCGAACCCTGCTCGCCTGGCTCCTACCAGGTCAGGTTAAAACTGTAGTGGGAATGGTACATTTCAGTTCCTAAAAAACTTGAGTTGCAGAGGAAATGGGGATATTTGCATGCAAACAGTGATTAATTAAGAGGGGCAACTCTAAGTTACTTTCCCTGAGTAGGTTCGAATTTCAGAAGAAGGGGCTGCTGATTGTATACAGTTCACCTTGGTGCAAGATGGTGATCCGGGTGGGTATGTGCCCAGTTCTCGCTGACCCTGTGCCCAGGCCTGGCAGCTAGCAGCTGGCCAAGGTGTATGTTGGTGAAGACCACTTCTCTCTCAGCCCCTTTCCCAGGGGAATCATAAGATGCAGGCGGGCACGTTCTAGAAGGTGCATTAACTTGGAGTTGTCTGGAGAAGCAAATGCAGAGGATTCTGGGGAGAGGGCTTGTCAGAGTCCACTCTGTCTCCAGACAACTGGCTTAGTCAGCATTTTCCTCTTGGGCTTGGCGCTCTGTGCAGCGCAAAATCCAAACGGGCCGGAAGTCCGTGAATATTCACATTCTTGCCTTCCTTCCCATAACTCAATTTAGGAGGTTTATTTTGTTTGTTGGGGTATGTTTTTCCATTGTAATTGCTCACTTGGGGACTGAGGTCTGACAGAAGATCAGAACCTTATGATTATGCCTAGTTTAGACATTGGGCTAAACCCAAGGATTGAAAGTGTGCTTTACAGAAAAATGGGTGCGTCCTACTAATGGAATACTGCGTGGGGCACTTAAAAGAGGTGATACTGAAAATACGTCATAACCCATGAGGCCCAGGCTCTGACCAGTCCTAATGAGGGCAAGGGATCTTGGAGAGCTCAGTGGCACCAGACATTTGATGGGCGGGGCGGGAGATGGCGATGAAGGAAACTGGGGGAAGGCCCAGGGCTGCTGGGGAGCCTCCCAGGAACACAGCAGTTATCCACTAACTGCTACCGTAGTAGTTCATTTTCAGCAACCAGTTTGCCTTCACTTGTGTAGACATCTGAATACTAGCCCTGTGGCTAGCATTACATTATAAGATGGAGAAACTAAAGATAAAGGAGATTAAAAGATCTAGCTAAGGTCATGTAACAATACCCCAGCTCAGGCTATGACCCTTCTTTTTAGATCCTTGGCCTAGTACTAGGAAAAGCATCTCTCCAACATACCAGTATTTTGTAGTTAGCCTGCCTACCTGTAGGCCTTGTCAATATCATATTTTGAGTTATTTATAATTAGATAGAAAACAGGCTAAGAACCTGTCAATATAGGATGTGTTATCTATATCAAGGGCTGGCAAATGTTTTCTGTAAAAGGCCACCTAGTAAATATTTTGGGGTTTGTGAGCCATGCAGTCTCTATCACTCTGTCTTTGCAGCAACAACAATGCAAATAAATAAATAAATGGGTGTGGCTGTATTCTAATAAAATTTTATTTATGGGCTCTGCATTAAGCTGCTCTTGCATTGCCATAAAGAGCTACCTGAGACTGGGTAATTTATTTTAAAAGAAGTTTAATTGGCTTGTGGTTCTGCAGGCTATACAGGAAGCATAGCAGCTTCTACTTCTGGGAAGGCCTCAGGAAACTTACAATTGTGGCAGAAGGTGAAAGGGGAACAGGCATGTCATATGGTGAGAGCAGGAACAAGAGAGAGAGTCGGGAGAGAGGGCCACGCACTAAACAACCAAATCTTACAAGAACTCACTGACTATTGGGAGGTCAGCACCAAGCCATGTTGCCCCCAAGATCAAACACCTCCCACCACGCCCCACCTCAAACATCACGAGGTTACAATTCAACATGAGATTTGGGCAGTGACAAATATCCAAACTGTATCATTCAGCCCTTGGCCTACACCAAATCTCATGTTCTTCTCATATTGCAAAATACAATCATGCCTTCCTAACAGTTCCACCAAATCACAACTTATTCCAACATTAACTCAAAAGTCCAAAGTCTTATCTGAGACGAATCTCCTTTCACTTATGAGCCTATAAAATGAAAACAAGTTATTTACTTCCAAGATACAATGGGCAGGAGGAGGGGGAAGATACAGGCATTGGGTAAACACTGGGAGAAAAAAGGGGAGTAAATAGTTCTTTACCCAAATGTTTACTTTGGGGTAAACAAAGGGACAAATTGGACAAAAGAAAGTACCAGGAAAAGCATCTCTCCAAAGATGTCAGTTATGATCATACCACTGCCCTCCAGCCTGAGCAGCAGAACAAGACTCTGTCCCTAAAACAGCCAGAACAAGGCCCCACACAAGCCTAGAACTCAGCAGGGCAGTCATTACATCTCAAAACTCCAAAATAGTCATTGATTTCATTTCCCGCATTCAGGGCATGCTGGTGCAAGGAGTGGGCACCCAAGGCCTTGGGAAGCTCCACCCCTGTGGCTTTTCAATGCTGATATTGCAAGCTGCTGATGGCTCTACCATTTTGGGGTCTGGGGGGCAGCAGCTCCCTTCCCTTAGTTCTACAAGGCAGTGCTTCAGTGGAACTCTGTGTGGGAGCTCCAACCCCACATTTCACCTCCACACTGCCCTTGTAGAGGGTATCTGTGGTGGCTCCACCCCTTCAGCAGGCTTCTGCCTGGGCACTCAAGCTTTTCCATACATTCTCTGAAATCTAGGTGGAGGCTGCCAAGCATTCTTCACTCTTGCAGTCTGTTTGCTTGCAGGCTTAACACCATAAGGAAACTACCAAGGTTTATGGCTTTCATTCTGTAAAGTGGCAGCCTAAGCTGTACATGGGCCCCTTTGAGCCATGGCTGGAGTTGGAGTAGCCAGAATGTGGGAAGCAGTGTCCCAAGGCAGTGCAAGGCAACAGAGCCCTGGGCAAGGCCCACAAAAACATTCTTTCCCCTTCAGCCTCTGGGCCTGTGATGGGATGGGCTGCCACTGAGATCTCTGAAAAGACTTAAAGGCCTCCAAGTTCTTGGCTATTGGCACTTGGCTCCCTTTTAGTTATGCAAATTTCTCTAGCAAGTGGTTGCTCCACAACCTGCTTGAATTCCTCCCCTGAAAATGCTTTTTCTTTCTCTGCTGTATGGCCAGGCTGCAAATTTTCCAAGCTTTTACTCTGCTTCCTTTTTAAATGTGAATTCTAACTTCAAGACATTTATTTGTTCCCATATCTTAGCATAGGTAGTTAGAAGCAGCCAGGTCACATACTGAATGCTTTCTGCTTAGAAAATTCTCCCACCGTATACTGTAAATCATCATTCTGAGGTTCAAACTTCCACAGAACCCTAGGGCAGAGGCACAATGCAACCAGGTTCTTTGCTAAGGCATAACACATGTGACCTTTGCTCCAATTCCCAGTAACTGCCTCATTTCCATCTGAGACCTCATCAGCCTGGACGTCATTGTCCATATCACTATCAGCAGTTTTGTTAGAACCATTTAACTAGTCTCTAAAAAGTTGCAAACATTCCCTCATCTTCCTGTCTTCTTCTGACCCCTCCAAACTCTTCTAGCCTCTGCCTATTACCCACTTTCAAAGTCATTTCCACATTTTCAGGTGTCTTTATAGCAATGCTCCACTCCTGGCTCTAATTTTCTGTATTAGGCTGTTCTTGCATTGCTATAAGCAATACCTGAGACTGGGTAATTTATTTTTATTTTATAGAGGTTTAATTGGCTCATGGTTTTGTTAGCTGTGCAGGAAGCATAGCACCAGCCTCAGGAAACTGAAAATGGTGGAAAGCAAAGAAACAGCCACATCATTTGGCAGGAGCAAGAGGATTGGGGTGGGGGAGGCACCATATACGCACAGCTAGATCCTGCAAGAACTCACTCACTATTGCAAGGACAGCACCAAGCTATGAGGGATCCACTCCATGGACACCTAAACACCTCCCACCAGGCTCCACATTTTACACTGCGGACTACAGTTCAGCATGAGATTTGGGGTGGGACAAATATCCAAGCTCTATCAGGCATTAACTTTGAATTTCTTATAATAATCACATGTCAAAAAATAGTATTATTCTTTGATTTTTTTTTCCTACATTTTTATCATTAGCACATGTGAAAAACATTATTAGCTGCAGGTCATATAAAATAGGAGGTGGGCAGGATTTGGGTCCTGGGCTATACTTTTCCAGTCCGTGGCCTGGATGGTTCAGGCCTATCAAGATTCACCATTTCTCCAGCATAGTGTTTATATAAAATGGAAACTAATGGGCAGTGTGAATTATTTAACTTACCCACCAGCATGGGTAAGCCTGTGGGAAACCCTGAATTCCAGGAATCGGGAGGCTGCGGGTGCGTGGTGGAGCCCAGCCTGCCCAGGGGGCTCTGTGTGCGGCATTGGCCTGTGGAACCAGGCACAGGCTCCCCATGCCAAGCACATCCCTCGCCAAGCCCAGCCACGGGCCCTCGCCTGGTAATTATCCAGTCCTGGTTCTCTCTATACTTATTCAAGAAGATGCTTGTTAAGAGCAGTATTTAGACTTCTTCTTAATCTTCATCATGTTATTTAACGTAACAAAATAGGTGTATGCATGGGGACCAGACTGCCTGAGTTTGAATCCCAGCCATCACTGTGCTTGACCTTGAATAAGTTGATTATCTTCTCTGTGCCATGCTGTGGTGAGAATTAGCTGCATCAATATACAGAAAGGAGCTTTAATATGCCTAACAAAATTTAGGCATTATTATGCCTGTTCTGCTGCCCTCCTCTTTCTCACCTGAATCCATCCATCCAACACTTAAAAAGTGCCAGGCTCTGTTTGGGAAAGGGAATGCAAAACCAGGGGCGACTTGGCCCTGGTCCCAGAGTCCTTCAGTCTATTCAAGATTAGAGTTGTTTCAGTTAGCTATTGCTACCATCCCCAAACGTAGTGACTGCAAATAGCAGCAAGCATTTATTTGCTTACAGTTCTGCAATTAGAGCAGAGTTCAATGCAGATGGCTCATCTGTGCTCCACATAGTGTTGGCAAGAGTGGTTCTACCAGAACTGGAGAATCCAAGACAGCCTTGCTCCCAAGTCTGGTACCTCCGCAGGTGGCTGGAGCACCCAGGAGCTAGCTGGCTGAGTCAAACTCTCTCCCCTCAGCATCCATATCTTCATGGGGTTTCTCTCTCTAGCAGGACAGCTGGATTTGTGTACATGGCAGTTGGCGTCTATGAGGGCGAAAACAGGAGCACGTGTTTCTAAGAAACACACACCAAGGCCCAGAGTCACACAGTGTCACCTGCACCGCATGCTGTGGCCAAGGCAAGTTACAAGCCAGCCCAGATGTAAGGGGAGGCCAGGTCATCTCCACATCTTGGTGGGAAGAGCATGCGGGAGAGCAGGAGAAACCGTGGGCGCTGTCTTTGCAGCTCTTCAGCCACGAAGCTGGGGACAGAAAAACAAGGGGGTAAGCACCACATCTGATGGCTTTACCCTTTACCACCAGAGCCCACAACAATGTTTTTGAAGTCATTCAAGAAATATTTGTATCTCTGCTAGTTTTGAAGAGTTCTCTTAATTTTGAAATGAATTGTCTTTTCAATGCTTTTTTCATTTTACTGAAAAACACTGAAAGAATGCTAATGAAAAATTACAGTTTCCATTCACTTATCCCACCCTAACTCAGAAACTTTGGCATGTCACTTTCTATTTGTATACATTCCATTGTCATGATGATAAAGTTGTAAAACATTATGAAAGATTTGAGAAGTAGAGAAGCCTTTTACAGTCTCTTCCTATATAATTCTGTATTCTGCTATTTTTACTTATCATAATAGCAAACATTTTTCCACCTCCCTACATGGTCTTCATTAATTACCTTTAAAAAAACAGCTGCTATAACGTTCCATTGTGTTACTCTACTGCAATCCATTATATCCTTCCCCTTATGGTCATCTAGGCTGTCTCTGCTGTGAAACATTTTTCCATGTTGCGAGAGAGCCTTCCTGATGATGTCTTTTGAAATGACTGAATGCTGGTTCATCATGTTTATCTTCCCTAATCTATTAAAACATGTGTCCCTCATGTTGGCTGTCTTGGCTGTGTGCACAGACTAGGCCAGAATTGAGGCTGCTCACAGAGACACGTGCTGGGACCAGGACAGGCTAAATCTGTGACTCAGGCAGAAGCAATGGACAAGTCCGGGGAAATCAGGGCACCAAGGCATTGGGTCACAGAATAGCTTGACCAGTCCTGCTGAACGACCTTTCCTCCCGTTTATCAATCAGTCACACACACCCAAACTTTTGTCTCAGGATGTCTCAAAATGCCCCTTGCCTCTTCTCAGCTTCTTATGAGTTTTTCAAAATTACAATAAACATACAGTGTCCTGGGGTTTTTAAATTTATTTATTTTGAATTATTTTATTAAGATAAATTTCCAGGAGTGAATTACTAGGTCAAAGGGTATACATATTTTTGTGGCTCCTGCTATGAATTGCAAAATTGCTCTCGAAAGCTGGGATTGTTGTTGGATGTTAGCTGAAAATCAGTCTGAATGCAAATGGGCGTCTCCAAGCCGAGCAGCTTTGGTTATTCTCTCGTGCTCTGATCACAGCACTCATCACTGTTGTCTTTGAGAGCTCACTTTTCTACCTGTTCCCTTACATCTCAGGTCTCTAATGAAAAGAGATTCATCGTATCCATTTTAACGTCCCCAATTCCAGCACAGTGCCCGTTTCTACAGAGTAGAATAGAGATATTTAATAAATCAATGAACGATTATCTGCAATGATAATGATTTCCTCAGACGAAGGTTCAGATTCCATCTCCCTAAGCCTCGTTCATACTCCTGGGGTCTCAGTTTACATAACTATAAAATAGGGAGAATATCTCCATTTTATAGGATTTGTGTAGGGATTTGTGTAGGGATTTGAGATGGTGTTTTTGAAGAGTCTACCATGGAATCTGACACAATGAAAAGCAACTATTTTTACTATGCTGTCACGTGCTCATTCACTGAATTTCCCGTTGTGATAACTGCTCATATACTTCTGCCTATATGTTTGGATCTAGCTGTTTTGCTCACAAACTTAAATGCATTGTTCATCTACTCTAGTTTTGTAGTCTTGTCACTTACGTTTTGAACATTTTCATTTCATCATTTTTCTTATACAGGTTTTATAATTTTATGTCTACATTTGTACATTTTTTTCTTTGAGGATTTTTTTGTTGTTATATTCTCACACATTTTACATATATTCTATTGTCTACCAGTTTTTCTGTGATTTAATTTTTTTAATCGAAAATCTTAACCCACCAGTCTACAGTAGAAGATGTGCCTCCAACTCAGTATTTCCTCAGGCTGGTGTATTTCCTCAGGCTGGTGTATTTCTCCAGGCTAGTGTATTTCCCCAGGCTGGCATACTACCAGGTTAGTTTACTCGAGCTGTTGAAACACAGTGCCAAAAGCTGAGTGGCTTAAGACAACAGAAATGTATTCTCTCACAGTTCTGGAAGTCAGAAGTCTGAAACCAAGGTGCTGGCGGGGCCAGCTCCCTCTGAAGGCTCTGGAGGAAGATATGGTTCCTGTTTCTTCCAGCTTTTGGTGGCCCCAGGCGTTCCTTGGCTTGTGGCTATATCGCTCCAATCTCTACCTGCACCCCACGTTACCTCCTTTTCTTTTCTGTGTGCTTCTCAAATCTCCCTTTGTTTCTCTCTTACAGAGGCACTTGCAAGGGCAGTTAGGACCTACTTGCATAAACTAGGGTAATCTCATCTCAAAATCCCTAATTTAACCACATCGGCACAGATGCCTTTTTCAAATAAGATAACATTGACACCTTCTAGGGATAAGGACTTGACATCTTTAAGTGGCCACTATTAAATCTACTACAAGCACTTTAAAAAAAACCCAACTCATTCTCTGTTCTTCAGGGAAAAGAATAGCATATGTCCAAACAAGGTTAATACAGGGAGATGAACTTGGGAAGGTTGAGGGCGGGCTCTGTAGGGTAGGGGAGCAGCCCACCTCTGAGTTCCGATTTAGATCCTCAGTGCCACCTATGAGGATGTAGCCAAGTTTAAACTCTATCCCATCAGTGTTGTCAGTGGAAGCTTGTGCTCTTGGGGTCTGGAGTGGAGGCATCTTTGAGACTCTGGTGGCATAGATGGCTAGTTAGCTACCAATACCTTAGTGACAGAGTTCCCCGCTAGAAGATTATCTCTCTCTGCCTTCGTTGCCTCTTGTTGTGGCCATGAGACCAAGTTCTGGTTAAAGATATGTAAATGAGAATTCATTAGATGGAATTCTCAAGGAAATTCCCTCAAAGGAAGACATGTAACTGTGCAGTGCCCTCATTTCTCCCTATCCTTTGTCTTCTTTCTGCCTGAAACACAGATGTGATAGCTGGAGCTCTAGCAGCTATATTGAGCCATGATGTGAATGTAAAGCTAGAATTCAGGTACTAGAAAGAGTAAAACAGAAGGGGAGAAAGAGCTAGGACCCTGATGAGCTGCTGTACTATTCAGGGCTGCTTACTTCTGTATTTAGTTTATGTGAAATAAGCCTCTAACTTAGTTAAGCTACTTTGGTTAGTTCTTGTTAATAACAATTCATCTCAGTGTCTAATTAGTATAATTTTGAAACTTAATTCCCTTTCTTTACTGACTTTTAGCATGAGCTTTCTTTACTTATAACTTTCAGTTCAAATGTCACTTCTTCAGCGCTACCTTCTTTTACCAACCACCATATCTAAAGTTGCCGTGCACGTTATTACACGCTCCGTCATGCTGTTCTGGCTGATGTTCCTTATTGAGCCTTTCATACCAGCAAACACCAGCAATTCCTTCCCTCCCTCCCTCCCTCCGTCCCTCCCTCCCTCTCTCCTTCCTTCCTGCCCTCCCTCCCTCCCCACTTCCTTCCTTCCTTCCTTCTTTCCCTCCCTCCCTCCTTTCTTCCTTCCTTCCTTCCTTCCCTCCCTCCCTCTCTTTCCTTGTTTGTTCTCTGTCTTCCTTGCTGGAGACTGTAAGTTCTACGAAGGAAAGGACCCTGCCTGCCTAGCACCATGCCGGTTGCTGGGAGAGAGCCTGGCACATGGCAGGTGCTGGATAAGTATGTGTGGAATTAATGAGCCTGTGTGAGAACCAAAATGGGACACTGGGAGTAGGTGGTGCGGTTGAAAAGTATCCTTCACGGAAATCCAAGAAGCCTGAGTGGAAAACCTGTCAGTGCAGGTGGTTAGGAGTCCAGGGTACTAAGGAGGAGGGTGATGTTGACTTTTCCTAATCCTTCTTCTCCAGAGCATAAAGCTCATCCACTCAGGGCCCCATTGCCTGAGTAGAACGTGAGTTCACACTCATTGCCTGGCCCACTATCACATGGCCTTTGCCAGCTGGCTGTGCTGTATGATCTCAGATTCCTAAAGCTTCCATGTCAGGATCTGGCTTGGTCCCATGGGGAAATAATCACCCCAAGTCTGGGGGAGGATGGTCGCTAACTAACTGAGCCACCAACATCCTTAGTGGCACCGGCCTTTTTATTCCTGGAAGATAGTTGACAGTAATGGCTCTGGTTTCTCCCTCTCATTTCTTGGTTAAATCCCACTAGTCTCAGCTGCTCAGCCCAGGTCTCACTCTGTATTAGTCCATGTTCACGCTGCTATAAAGAACTACCTGAGACTGAGTCATTTACAAACAAAAGACGTTTAATTGACTCACAGTTTCACATGGCTGGAGAGGTCTCAGGAAATTTACAATCATGGAGGAAGGCAAAGGGAAAGCAAGAGGCGTCTTACACGGCAGTAGGAGGTAGGGGAGGTGCCACACTTTTTAAACCAGCCTATCTCATGAGAACTTACTCACTATCAGGAGAACAGCATGGGGGAACCGCCCCCATGATCCAATCACCTCCCACTATCCCTCCCTTGACATGTGAAGATTACAATTCTAGATGAGATCTGGGTGGGGACGCAGAGCTAAATGGGATCACACTCCTTCACAGAGCCTTGCCAGGTTGCTTCGGTTCACCTGGGTCTTTTCTGTTCTGATCGTCATGTCTCTCATTTTGATATCATTTGTTTGTTTACTCTCTTGTTCATTTAACTGTGCCAGTCACTGGGTTACAATGAGAGCAGACACAGACGTGGTCCTTGCTGATCACATATTCATTTTCTAGCAGATGTTTCCAGTCTGCACTGCTGTGGCTGTCTCCAAGTAGAATAAATGCAAGGCCCACAGTAAGGTGGCATACACAAAGCAGACAACACTAAACAGCTTTTGGCCACCACACTGCAAGCACTCCACTCATGTCAGCTTGGTGACAGCTGCAAAAAGAGCTTTCCCATGGGCTACAACCTGTTTCATCTTTTTAAGGCAGTAGACTGCCTATCTGTGAGCTGCTGTTTTGTGGGTCCTCCTGGGGCTGGAGCTGAGAGCAGGACTGTCAGAAGGTCGTGGTGGGCAGTGGACTCTGAAGGGCAGCCCTGCTTTCTGACAGATGGCTGCTGAGCATAAGTGTGGGAGAGGGAGAACTGTCACACCACAAAAAAGCAAGACTTAAGGTCTGGGGGACTAGGAGGGAGAAGGGGTGGAGGCTTTTATCCTTTCAGTGAAAGCTGGTGAGTCCACAGCAGGGTGGCACAAAAGCCAGCAAAGAGTCACAGAGGGTCTTCAATGGCAGCACCCAAGGGTCAGAGAAGCTGTCCTTCTCCCACATGTGAGTGTGGGTGGGGGCGGGGCCAGGTCACACAGAGCCTGCCTTTCCCTGCTCAGCAAGCTCAAACATGCTCTTAACACAGCTGGTCAACCAGTGTGCTGTGTTCCATGACCTCAAATACAAATGCAATCAACTCTCCACTGTAACATTGCTTCTTAATCTAGAATCCAAACAACCCTAAAGCCTATTATTCCTAGTGTGACTAAGAGGCAGCTTCTATGTTATACCACAGGGCCAGCAAGAGGTAGCCAGTCCCCCACATGGCTCACAAGTGCAATGCTGTATCTATGGGTAATTTACACTCAGGGCGATGTCCCTGGGCCCCTGCTGGATTCTGAGGTGTCGATGAAGCCACATGGATGGGCTGTGTTCTGGAGCACTTTAACCTTGGGTGTATTTCACCAGAACTTGATTCTTTGAAAATGGCACGGCATCTCTGGCATCCAGTTAATTAGGATGTTGAAGCAACCAGACCAGCCCATGGCTGATCTTGCTGGGCTGGCTGGGTTTACAGAATGCATGTGGAGCGCCCACTTTGTGATGATCTGTCTGTTTTTAATCCCATCTGGCTTCTCCTTGCCGTCCAGAACACTTCAGGCTGCTCCCATCCCTGTGCTGCAGGCTGCTCAGGGAACATAAATTCATTTTGGAGATTAAGCAAAACATAATTAAGAGGGCAAATCTCTTAGAGGAAAGAAAACCATAAACAGTGATGCAGTCCAGCCAAAATTACCTGCTGCTTTAACCACCTGTTTATCCGCCCTTTCACTGAGCGTGGTGAGCATTTGGGAGTTGACCTTCGTGGCTCTGTGGCTCTGGAAGCTTTGGCACGTGGTTTTGTTGGCAGATCTTCATTCTCCGTGTTTCACCAGGCTGTGAACTCTCAAATGCTGGGGACCAGAGCTTCGGTGGACCTCACTCCAGCACATGCTCCACCCCCACGCGTGGGCCTGCCTTCACCAGCATGCATAAGGCTTCCAGGGAAAATCACCAAGGTTCCTTGGGACCAGCAGTGTGATGCTGCGAGTCTGTGAGAGTAAAAATGAAGCAGCAGCACCCGCCAGCAGGGTGTCTGCTGGGATTCTGTTTCCTCCAGGTGGTCTCAGGAAGGGGTGGAAGCTGTTCTTACCCAGAGAGCCCAGGGGAGCAGCCACTGGGGACCTCCCAACCCTAAGGCTCCAGATGATCCCGAGGCTTCCACCACTCCACTGCTGCCCCATTCCCCTCCTGCACCTGTTATGGTTTGAATTGTGTGCCCCATCCCCAAAATAGAGATATGTTGAAACAGAGAAGCAGTTACCCCAATTCCTCAGAATGTGACCTCTTTTGGAAATAGGGTTGTTGCAGATGTGGTCAGCTAGATGGAGTCATACTGGAGTAGGAGGAGCCCCTAATCCCGGATGACCGGTGCTCTTATATGTACCCAGCCACGTGAACACAGACGCAGGAAGAACACGGTGGGAGGACACAAGCAAAGACTGGAGTGATACAGCTGCAAGCCTAGGAATCCCAAAGACTGCCAGCAAGCCCGCAGGAGCTAGGCAGAGTCAAGAAGGACTCCCCTGCGGCTTTCAGCGGTGACACGGCCCTGCTGGCCCCTTGACCTAGGACTTGTAGCCTCTGGAACTGTGGGACAATACGTTTCCTCTGTTTTAATCCATCCAGTTTGAGGTACTGTGGTGCAGCAGCTAATGTGCAGAAAACCAACACACCTCCCACCCCCCGATTAAGTTGCCCCAGAGGTTAGTTTATTGTGAAGCTCATGAACTGTAAGATTCAGATCCTTCCTTGTGGAGGCTCCTTCCAAAGCTCTGTACCTCATTTTGTGTTTGCAATTTTGTATGCTTTCTCTTAAAAAATGTTGCCCCCAGTTGGATAAGATTTGGACTCCAGAAAACCCAGATCTGGATCGACAGTCCTCACCCTGTTTGAGCTCCAACCCAAGCCCCTCCACCAGAGCAGAGCAGAGCCAGAGCAGGGCTCCAGGAAGCCCACTCCGGGCAGACCAACACGTGTGCTCCCCTGGCTTCTGCAGCATCCCTGTTCTGTGGACAGCGTTACCATCAGGAGGCCGTGGGAAGAGAGCTCAGTGTTAGGTTGTTTTATCCATTTTTCGGGGAGAAGGCTGAATTAGAAGCCTTCCGGGGTTTCTTCCAACCAACTGCCTCAGGGATAGCTGCATAGAGCTGCTTTCCTTCAGGGTCCCAGTGAAAAGAAGTGAAAGTTCCAGCAGGCAGCCTCCATTTGAGCAGAGCCAAGGAGTCTGATATGATGAGAGCCAGAGCCCCTGGGAGGCCTGTCATGGCTCCACTCTGGCCACCCTTAGCCCAAGCTATTCTGCTTCATGGCTTCCCCACCTCCAACTACCACTCATCTTCATCCCTACATTCAAATCTGCAGAGACGGCAGAAATACCCGCTCACAACCGCTGTGCGCGCACTCGCGCGCACACACACACACACACACACGGACATGCCGCTTGTCCCAGTGGGGCTTTGTTCTCATCCTGCTTTCCCACCTCCAGGCCACTACTCATTCAAACCAGCATCTCAAACACTTATGTGGCATTCAGTCTGTGCTAGGTGCTGTGGCGAATGGCGCATGGATCCTGGGAAGGGTGCATTGTCTAAAGAGGGAGACAGATCTGAAAGTAAACAACCACACTGCATAGAAATAACACATAATACAAAAGGATGTGGTAAAGGCCCAATGTGTAAGCAACATGCTATCTGACTTCTTTTTTTTTTTTTTTGACCGTCTTGCTCTGTCGCCCGGGCTGGAGTGCAGATCTTGGCTCACTGCAACCTCTGCCTCCCAGGTTCAAGCAATTCTGCCTCAGCCTCCCAAGTAGCTGGGATTACAGGCTTCTGCCACTACGCCCAGCTAATTTTTTGTATTTTTAGTAAAGACGGGGTTTCACCATGTTGGCCAGGCTGGTCTCGAACTCCTGACGTCGTGATCTTGGCCTCCCAAAGTACGGATTACAGGCATGAGCCACGTGCCCAGCTCTATCTGACTTCTTAAGGGGAGCAATTAATTCTGATTTGGGTTGTGGGGTGGGGAGGTTTTATGAAGGAGGTACCACTAAAAATCATGTGTTAGATTGACAGGCCTGACCCATCAGGGAAGAGCAAGTTCCTGGAGGACCCTGATATGAATACTCAGCAGCTGGGCTTGGGAAGGTCCAGGGACCTCACAGATGTAGGCGCAGGTGCCTGGGACATGGGAGGACTCCGGACAGCTGCGATTTGCCACACAGAACCAAAGCATTTCACTATTTTAACAAGCAGTTCCGCTGGGCTGGAGTATCCCTGCGGGTTCTCAGCCCTGAAGTGACGTGAGGGCTGGGCACATGGACAGCTCGCAATCAGCTCCTTCCCTCTGGAGATGTATTTTCTTCCATTACCAGAACAGCCTCTACAGTATGAGGCCTGCGTCTTCTCATGCTATGTCGCAACAAAGCCACCTGCCTCCTGTGAAAGAGGGCATTGTTTTTCCACCTGAGCCGCCCACACCTGGGCAGGTAGAACAGCGGGCCCCCACTCCAGGGAGCTCTCCCACTTGGGCCGGTCACGCCCTGAGCAGCTGTGGTGCTTGCCTTGCGTGGAGGGTAGCAGGGTGCCTCCTGGACACCAGAATTGCGGGGTGCATCAGATGATGAAACAGTGGGTGTGGCCCCCATGAAATAAACAACCCCTGGGCATTGCGCATTCAGGCACAGTGCTGCAGTTTTCTTAAAGATGTAATTATCTTTGGGAAAGCTACTCTCCTCAGAGCTCACCGACCCTTGGGGAATGAAATGTTGACAATAGGAAGAAATGTATGAGGTTTTGTTTTGTTTTGTTTTGTTTTTCTTTAGACACTAGAGCCACCCGCAATCACAGTTATGTAAAAGTCTCATGCCTGTAATCCCAGCACTTTTGGGGGCTAAGGCGGGTGGATCACTTAAGGTCAGGAGTTCGAGACCAACCTGGCCAACATGGAGAAACCCTCTCTCTGCTAAAAATACAAAAATCAGCTGCATGTGTTGGTGCGTTCCTGTAGTCCCAGGTACTTGGGAGGCTGAGGCAAGAGAATCACCTGAACCTGGGAGGCAGAGGTCTCATGGAGCCGAGATTGCAACACTGCACTCCAGTCTGGATGACAGAGAGAGAGCCTGTCTCAAAAAACAAAACAAAAAAACACAGTTAGATAAAAGCAAATTCTCATAACTGAAGTCTCTAGGAAAAGAGCAAAGACCAGAACCCTGAGCATGCGAGGGAGGGTCGGGCACAGGCCCTCAGGGTGGGCTCGAGGGGCACAAAACCCAGGCTGCTTCCACTGGCTGCTGCTCCAGGGGCTGGGGTTGCTAGGGGTGTGGCCCTGTCTTCAAAACGCCTGTTAAGACACACATTACCTGGGCAGAGCCTTTGAGATGAGTTTTTAAATTTAGTGGAGTGTCTCATCTGAGACCTTCAGGCAAGAGTGGAGTACAGAGGAAACGGGGTACACAGCATGGCATTCTGCCTGTGGGGGTGATGGGGGGCAGAAAGAAAGATGCAGAGAGAGAAGGCACCATCCACAAGGCTTGGTGGATGGGAGGTGGGCTGAAGACCCTGGACCCCTCGGGGCTGGCCCTCCCACAGCTCTTGCTGTCTCCGCCCTGCCACAGAGCACATCTGCTCACACCTACAACTTCTTTGACATCAGCAAAGGGACAGCAAGTTTGATGCTTCAGGTTGTTTTCTTGCCTCCAGTCCTAGAAAAGCAGACCCGGAGGTGCTGGTCACGGAGTGCCTCTGAGCCACCCCGTCTGCGCCTCCAGAAGCCTGCGTGTCCCCACAGGCCCAGGGCTCCTCTGTGCTGGCTGGGCAGCTCTTGTTCACTTCCTTTTCTCACAGCCTCCTCTTACCCCTTTCTCCCGTCTTTGTCATTTTTAATCCTCTCACTTTCCTCCACCTTCTCACTGTGTCTTTCTCAAGAGAGAAGCAAACTGCGGGTCAAGGTGCATCACCAGCCACGAACAGGTAGCTTCCGAATCAAGTAGGGTGGAAATGGTTTCTTCCTCCAAAGACTCTTAAAAAAAGCAGCCCCTGCCGCAGGACAGAAAGAGGCTCTGAGGAGCAGTGAGCTCGGGAACCCCCTTGAAGATCCCCAGTTTCTGTATGCAGCTGCCTCAGGCCCAGACAAAGTCTTCCATCTGGAGCAGGTCCTCGCAGGTCTTCCCGGCTGTGGCTGTGGTCCGCGTTATCTCAGGCTGTCAGATCTCAGAAATGAGGAACCAATTCAGCTCATCAGGGTCATCCCACACCGTCTGGAGAGGTGGGGTTAGATGGAGAGGATTTCATGTGACAGTTTCTGAAGATGATCGTGTTGTCCTGGAGAGCCCTTGAGGGACATGGTAGCGCCAGTCAGAGCCTTGGACACTGTGCAGCCAGATGCTTGATTCTCCCAGTGACTTTCCAACCAGATACTCTCAGTCAGAGTGAAGAGCTCCGCTTACAAACTCCCTTTCCCATTAACTCGTCAGGGTTATGCCATTCGTCTTTATTTTTTAAAAATGCTTATACCCGAAGAAATTGTACAGGGAGTGAGCACACACCAATCATATAACTGTCAAATGAAAGCCTTTGCTTAAATGTTCAAGGGCACCGGAGTAATTAATTTGGAGTCATGCAGATCTTGTTTCACGAGTGTGTACATGTTTATGAAACTTCATGTGGGTGGAAAACCAACAAGAGAAAAAAGAGAGCAGAAACTGTTGGGCGATTGCATCTTTCTGCCCGAGACATCCTGCACTCTGCATCTGATAACCTGCCACCAGTCAGTATTTTTTATGGGTTTTGGAGAACCCATTATGTGTGCCACATTGCCATCATTTGGGATTTTAAGACATGGTCCTCCTCCTCAAGCAGCATATGATCTTTGGGGGAAAACAGAAAACTTACATGTATGATTCATTATGGAGTCCCCTCCCCAGCATACCCCATAAGTAAAGTTGATGTATGCAGTGCGCAGTGAGATGATCTGAAAGGAAGTTTAAGGGGGAAGAGTGGTGTGGGCTCAGGTTCCAGGAGAAGGCTCCATGGGTGGGTGCTCCACGTCATTTGGGGGATCAGCAGGTGCCAAGGCACAGAGGCAGGAATGAACAGGGGTGGGGCTTGGAGGGGCTGCAACCCCACTGTCATTCTACTCCCTGATTCAGGCAAGATCGGGGGGCCAGGCGAGGTGGCTCATGCCTGTAATCCTAGAACTTTGGAAGGCCAAGGCAGGAGGACTGCCTGAGCCCAGGAGTTTGAGACCAGCCTGGGGAACAAGACAAAATCCCATCTCTACAAAATTACAAATATTAGCTGGGTGTGGTGGCACACACCTGGGGAGGCTGAGAGGGGAGGATCACTTGAACCCGGGAGGTCAAGGCTGCAGTGAGCTGTCACTCCAGCCTGGGTGACAGAGTGAGAGCCTGTCTCAAAAAAATCAAATAATATTTAAAAGATTAGGGCCTTTGGGCCAGGTGCAGTGGCTCACGCCTGTAATCCCAGCACTTTGGGAGGCCAAGGTAGGCGGATCACAAGGTCAGGAGTTTGAGACCAGTCTGGGCAACATGGTGAAACTCCACCTCTACTAAAATACAAAAAATTATCTGGGCATGGTGGCAGGTGCCTGTAATCCCAGCTACTCAAGAGGCTGAGGCAGGAGAATCACTTGAACCCAGGAGCAGAGGTTGCAGTGAGCTGAGATTGTGCCACTGCACTCCAGCCTGGGCAATAGAGTGAGACTCCATCTCCAAAAGAAAAAAAAACATTAGGGCCTTTGATTCTTGAAAACTCTGATTGGATACCATGAGCAGGAGAGGATGGTGCAGAGTAACAGGGGGTGCTGGGGGCTCAGGGTAGCAGCTTTTACAGAAGCATCTTGTTATTTTAGCAGCCAGCACAAATGTGCTGATGTGTGCCAGGAGAATGTCAGCCCTGGTAATCATGGTACTTGTCCTGCTGACCTTATATGGCTGTGGTGAAGATCAAATGTCATAAGGTACATGGGAGTACTTTGTAAAGTGTCACCGGCTATGCAAATACGAATTGTTGCTAATCCTGTCATTACAGGGTGCTGTGATGCAGGGTGGTATACTGGGTAGGAAACAGAAATGCAAACCTCTAAAATAACAATGTAACCAGAAAGAGAGATTGTTGTGACTATTTATAATTGGATATCGCTTATTTTATTTGAAAAAACATATAGTTTAACATAAAGAGCTAAATGTTAAACACTTCTAATATGTCACAAGAGCAAGAATTTGTGACTTACTGCACTTTGAATCCTTTAGAGACAGAGGTTCTCAAACTCAGGACTCTTCGAACTGGTTTTTTCAAGAGACAGGCTAGCGTGCAGCAACGTGATCACAGCAGACTGCAGCCTGGAACTCCTGGGCTCCAGCAATCTCCCCGCCTGAGACCCTGAGTAGCTGGGACTACAGGTGCATGCCACCATGCCCAGCTAAAGTCTTCACACTCTTAACAAGCTATTGATGAATCTTCTGCTTTGGGAAGATAGATTAAACAAAATTCCATATTTCTCCCACTATGTCCAGCTAACATAGTGTTTCACGTATGTGTGAAACAAACATAAGAAAACTCTGAAAGGTGAACAGGAGATGGCAAATTGGCTGGGAGCCGCAGGACCCAAGGAGTCACACAATGGTAAGTTCCTGGGATCACTTTGCCCCACACATTCCAGACTTGGAGCTGAACAAGCGGACAACCTGGAAACATCAATGGGCACAGACCAGAAAAGCCCCAGCAAAAGCCTCTTCTCTCTAGCCAGTAGACCAGGAAAGGGGTAGCGAAACCAGACAGAAGACTTGTAGACAATAATCACTCTAGGCCAGCCAAAACCCACGGCCACACCCAAGCCCAGGCTGGCAAGGCAGGTGGCGGGCCTAGGTCTCTACTCTCACGAGGCTGTAACGAGGCACCTCAGCACCCTCAGTGGGCTATTGGTGGAGAAGTCTGCGAAGGGAGCCAGCACGTCATCCTGCCAGCCTCTGAGTCTCTGTAAACACACACACGCACACGCCCCCCCACACGTATACACACGTGTCTGCACACACACACATTTACACGTGCACACATACACACACCACACATATACACACATACACATACACACCACACACATACACACACAACACACATGCACACACACATCATACATATACACACATATACACACACACCAAACATACACACATCACACATATAGATATACACATATATGTACACCACACACAAGTAGACACACATCAGATACACATATACACACAAAATACATAGACGTACATACACACATACATACACATATACACACACATCACACACATATACACACACCACACACACATATGCCCGCAAATGCATACACGCACACCAAACACACATATAGACACACACACACACATACACTCACACCACACACACACACACACAGAGTAAGTCCATTTGTGCTGCTATAAAGAAATACCTGAGGCTGGGTAATTTATGAAGAAAAGAGGTCTGTTTTGGCTCATGGTTCTGTAGACTGTACAGATGGTGCTGGCATCTGCTTCTGGTGAGGGCCCCACAGAGCTTCCAATCACGGCAGAATGTGAAGGAGGACGGACACACCACATGGCAAGAGCAGGAGCAAGAAAGAGAGGAAGACATTCCAAACTCTCTTAAACAAGCAGATTGTGTGTGAACTCACAGAGGGAGAACTTACTCATTACCTCAAGGACAGCATCAGGCCATTCATGAGGGAACTGCCCTGATCACCCATGCACCTCCCGCCAGGCCCTGCCTCCAACACGGGATTACATTTCAACATGACATTTGGAGAGGACAAACATCCAAACAATATCATTGCACCCCTGGCCCCCAGATCTCATTCCTTCTCACACTGCAAAGCAATCATCCTTCCTCAAGAGTTCCCCAAAATCTTAACTCATTTCAGCACCAGATCCAAAGTCCCATGCCCAAAGTCCAGAGTCTCATCTGAGACTCAACGCATGTTCCTTTAAGCCTGTAAAAGCTTGTAGAGTCAAAACAAGTCATTTACTTCCAAGATATAGAGGTGGCACAGGCATTGGGCAAACATTCCTGTTCTGAAAGAGAGACGTCAGCCAAAAGAAAGGGGCAACAGGCTCCACACAAGTTCAAAACCCAGTGGTGCAGACATTAAACTTGAAAGTGCCAGCATCATCCTTGACTCCATGTCCCACATCTAGGGTGCACTGATGCAAGGGGTGGGCTCGCAAGGCCTGGGCAGCTCTGTCCCTGTTGCTTTCCAGAGTGAAGCCCCCGTGGGTGCTTTCATGGGTTGGAGTTGAGTGCCTGTGGCTTTTCCAGGCTCAGGGTGAAAAAGCCCCCAGCTATGTGGGGACTCTGTGTGAGGGTTCCAACCCTACACTTTCCTTTGGTACTCCCCTAGAAGAGGCTCTCTGCAGGGCCTTGGCTTCTGTGGCAGGCTTCTGCCTGGGCACCCGGGCTTTCTCATGTATCCTCTTAAATCTAGGGGATGCTGCCAAGCCTCCTTCTCTCTTGCATTCTGTGCACCTGCAGGCTTAACACCATGTGGAAGCTGCCAGGGCTTATGGCTGTGTCCTCTGAAGCAGTGGTTTGAGTTGTACCAGGGGCCCTTTGAGCCATGACTGCAGCTGTAGCAGTGAGGATGCAGGGAGCTGTGTCCTGAGGCTGCAAAGGGAAGTGGGGTCCTGGACCTGGCCCCAGAAACCAGTCTTCATTCTGGGTCTATGATGGCTGTCCCAAAGACTTCTGAAATGACTTTGAGGCTTTTCTCCCATTGTCTTGGCTATTAGCACTTAGCTCCCTTTTAGTCATGCAAATCTCTCTAGGAAGTGATTACTTCACAGGCCGCTTGTATTTCTCTGGCCAAAAGCTCTTTCATTCTCTATCACATGGCCAGGTTGTAAATTTTCCAAATTTTTATGCTCTGCTTTCATTTTAAATATAAATTTCAAAGTTTAAGTCGTTCCTTTGCTCCTGTATCTGATCATAGGTTGTTAGAAGCAGCCATGCCACTTCTTGAATGCTTTTCTTTTTCTTTTTTTTTTTTTAGAAAAAGAGAGAAAAGGAGAAAGAAAAAAAGAAACAGCAAAAGAAAGAAAAAAAAGAATGAAAGAGAGAAAGAAAGAGGATGAGAAAGAGGGAGAGAGATTGGGATTCTTGTTTTATTGCCCAG